>KE529238.1:0-13788 GCA_000441915.1 Genlisea aurea | reverse complement strand
CTTCGGGATAAGAGACTGTTGAACGGATATATTTATTGGCTCTTTTCGCATCTGAAAAAAAAAAAAAAAAAAAGGTAAACAACAGTTGCTAACTGTTTATCACAAAAACTGCATAAGTCATGCATTACCTCCAGTTTTGGCTCTGGATCTGCACCAGTTGTATCGGTGAGAAGCTCATTCCAATCAGCAGCCAATGGATCATCGTCAGTTATCAGCTGATCAGCCCAGTCATGCCAGACATTTGGTACACCAAGATCCTCAGACGAAATCATATTGCTACCATCTAACTGATTGGTCTCCACTGCCGTGTTCAATTGGAAATCGAGAAAATCAGAGGACCATGAGTCGTCATTATTACCCTCGCCAAACTGATTTGGCCCGCTGGAATGAAGAACGACTTCATTGTCTGCAGCAGAATGGGACAACAGAGATGATGAAGCCCCTTCACTTTTAGACTGTGAAATGAATGGGGATTGCCTCGGATGCTTTTCTGATCCTCGAATTGAAGAAATATGAAGATCCGTCGAAAAACCAGAGGAAGCAGAGAAAATAGGTCCAACAAGGCCACTATTGGAGCATTTTGAATATTTATCTCCCAGTGGGGATGATGAAAGAGCTCCCGAGGCTCCAAAATTTGATAGTTGTCTTTGGTTTGACCTTTGAATAGATAAAGGTGGCTTTGCTTCCATGACTTGCCTTTCTACAATAACTTCCAAACAGGACACTGGCAAACAGACCTACAAAAATTATATACCAACAAAACAAAATTTTAATCCAAATCTGAAAAGAATTGAAGAACATCCTTAATATTGGTCTTAAAATGGAGCATATCCAATTCCGATCAGCGTCTCAAACAACAGATATAAGAATTGAAACTGAACACTGATATCGAGAGTAGGAACAAGATTTAGGCCACTAAAACAAAAATCCAATAATGAAAACCTTCCTTAATTTTCCGACAGAAATAATATAAAAAAATTAGCGTTCCGAAAAATTTGAATCCGCTCCGAATTGTTAATAAACCATAGCTACGAATCTGGAAAGTACAGCAGCGACAACAACAACGGAAATTGAAATCTAAAGGGAAAGAGCATACACTTCACTGCTTCGGGTTCACATTAAAAAAAAAAAATGACCGGAGATTCTCCGGATGGTGAAACAGACGGTGGTGGCGGCCGAATCTATTGAGGAACGACTCCGGCGCCCAATTCGTCGGAAGTCTGCCTATGGCTAGTAGCCCGAACGGAATCGTATTCGGCTCCGCCTTCTTTTGGCTTTGATGGGGGCTATGCCTTTTTTTTGATAAGTTATTTTTTAATACTTGAGATTGAATTACATATTCCACGCTCTAAACACGGCGCGTGTCGATTACCCTCGTGCTTGACGTTGTTTGGAGATCAATCCACGGGAATGGTTGCGTGTGGTAGTGAGGGGCTGATCCTTTCGGGAAAGGGTAAAGGCCAGGAGGCGCAGACATACATACAAGTGTCAACTAATCATTGGTAAATGGTAATCTGTATTACGATTGTAAAAGGCACGAGAGAGTAGAAATAGAAGTAGAACACAGTTTTGTTTTCTTAGAAGAAGCAAAGAGCTAAACGATGGCGTTAGCTGCACTGGCGATTCTGGGCCAAAGATCAGCGCATTCCTTCCCAATAGGACCGGTTATGGCAGAACCTTAAAAAACACGTACAGAGATTGAGTGGGGTTTACTATCACTCCAGCATTATCTGCATTCAGAAATCAATTGTGTACGACGTACCTTTCATCTCGCCTTTGGGGTTTACTATCACTCCAGCATTATCTGCAGGATGATGTTGGTGACAACAATTGTGTTAATGCAAATACAAAAAAAGTCTTTTTCAAAATCTGAAATGAATACGTTTATCTATCATCTCGTAACAACAAATGAATTTGGAGTCTAAAACCCCACCATATTTGTGAATCGTAAACGCTTCAAAAGGTATTCAAAAGATATTCAGACTGCAATTGAATAGTTATAAAAACTAACGAAGAAAATGAAGAGGGAAAATTCAGGCGGACCTTCGAAGTACATGAAGACTCCATCCTTTCTTCGCCACGGTTTGCGCTGGCGGACGATAACTGCAGGCATGACCTTCTTACGGAGATCTGGCTTGCCCTTTTTCACTGTGGCCATAACCATGTCGCCGACGCAGGCAGAAGGGAGCCTATTCAGGCGGCCCTGAATCCCCTTCACCGAAATTATGTAAAGATTTTTAGCGCCGGTATTGTCGGCACAGTTCACCGTGGCCGCCACCGGCAGACCCAGAGACATCCTGAACTTGTTACCCGCTGACCCTCCGCGCCCTTCGTTCAAATTAACCACCTATCAGATCTCAAGCAAAACAACGTTTCCACGATGCAACCAACAAATTCAAAAAAAAATACCTCGCTTCGACATTTTCCACGATCGGCAGCGGCTACCGTAACCAAGAAAGAGACGAGATTTTATATTGGAAGCAAGCTAGGGATCAAGCTAGCTAGCTAGGGCTACCCATTTCACGGGCCAATATAAAACCCCAATTCAAAATTTCAAACCCATTTCCCTACCCCATTCCATTAAACCAAACGGGCCTAGGCCCAAATGGAGATATCAGAAGGCCCAGGTGTGGCTCATTAATTATAAGGCTTGGCTTCCACATGGGAATGAATGGGATGGGATATCGTAAATTGTTGTGCCGTCGCTGGAAGAACCCTAAATTTCGTAATTTCTCCCTCGTTTTTCTTCGCCAAAATATCTCCTCTCAACTCTTAGTGAAAGCTTTTCGGAATTCCTATTTTTTGTTCCCAAGGTAACTCTCCTGTCTTCTTTTCCCTTTCATTTCGTTTCTGCTTATTACGTTTCCGTAGTTTATATTTGCAGATGATTTATTACGTCGAATTCATGAATCAATCGATTTTTTTGTTTTTTTCCCAATCGATTGATTTGTTTAACCTAAACATTTCTTGCAGATTGTGATAGGTCTTCCATCCGTATTATCGGTACAGTTAAATATGAGTACAGGAACATATGCTTTAAGCCACAACGTATCTGATACTTCTGGTGCTGATGGATCCTTTGCCGTAGTGGCCAGCACTGCTCCTGAGGCGAGAGATGGAGTGCCTTCAACAAGCAGCCTGGTTATAGAAGGTTCTGACACCAAGTTATCGATTTCATATGCTGGCAATAGTAATAGTGCTGTTTTATATCCTAACCAGCAAGATCATATAACTTCCTATGATGCTAAGAAAAATATTTCCAATTTAGCTAATTCATCTTTGGAACCAGTTGGTGTTGATGGATATAATTCATCACTGATCAATAATGGTGCTCCCTTACTACTAGGGATTGAAGCTACTACATTAAGTAATGGAGTTACATCTACTGATCGTACTGGATCTGCTGCTTTGCATCAGACTTTGGATGGATCTGGTATTCATTAGATGCCTGCTGTTTATCGTCTGCTTTTCAAACATTACCTTCAGCTATACCTGGCGTTTTGTTTCAGGCGTTACTGCAGACGAAGAAAGGCTCTGGAGCATTGTTACTGCTAACTCACTGGAGTTCGATGCCTGGACAGCTTTAATTGAAGAAACTGAGAGAACGTCTGAGGTTTGATTTTATTTTTTTTTTCGTTTTTGTTTTCAAGTGCTAGACGATATAGTTTTTAATTTTATGTGTTCTGTATGTTTGGTATTTATCCTATGTATGAGAGTGTGTCTTACCCTTGTCAAGACATGCCTTATCTAACTTTCCCTCTCTTGTTTTTCCTATTTCAAGGGAAACATTTCGAAAATTCGAAAGGTTTATGATGCTTTCTTGGCGGAGTTTCCACTATGTTATGGCTATTGGAAGAAGTATGCTGATCATGAAGCACGTCTCAGCTCTACAGAGTGTGTTGCGGAAGTTTATGAGCGTGCTGTTAATGGAGTTACCTACTCTGTGGATATGTGGTTGCATTATTGCGTTTTTGCAATTGGAACATTTGGAGATCCTGAGGCTATAAGAAGGTACCGGCCTGATTGTTTTTCTTCTTGTATTTAATATTATTATCTTTAACTACTCGCGGCCTTCTGCAGCAATATATATATATTCACAGAAGTAAGGTGTTAACTACTGTAGTGATTCACTTCTTATCTTTTGCCTACTTTAAGGCGTTAGATGAACCACCCTTATTTAGCTCATCTTTATATTCGGTTTATTATTTTTATTTGTAATCTCAATGTTTCGACCAATGGCACGTGACATGCGCCGTTTGCAATACAACACTACACTTTTATTCTTTCATTGAAAAGCTGTTTAAAATGTTGTTGAGGTACATGCAGCATAATTTAGCAGGTATTTGTGGTTTTATTTAGGATCCTATTACGTGTTTAGAAAATCCTCATCCGTCTGCTTTCCTTTGAATTTAGACTTACTTTAAACCCGCTGTAAATTATATGTTTCAGGCTATTTGAAAGAGCATTAGCATACGTTGGAAGTGACTATCTGTGCTTTCCTATTTGGGACAAATTCATTGAGTATGAAATTTCCCAACAAGCCTGGCCTCGGATTGCAGCAATATATACAAGAGTCTTAGAAGTACCAAATCAGCAGCTGGACCGCTACTTTGAAGGGTAATATGATAAAATCTACACAATTTCAAGTCATTTGATTTATAGCATTGAACGATTACATTTTACTTTGTAATTCATTCATTTCCTAATAGTCCTGTACTTGTTGGATGACTGCCAATTTCATGGTTTTATTATCAATAAAATCACATATTCAATGTTTGGCACAATGCTTTTAGTTGCTTTGAATATAAAACCATTAATCGCTGATTGTTTTCTATTTGCTCCTTTTTGTCTGGATTTTTTTGGTTCATTTAATTTCAACTTCATTTTTATTGGTCTTCTAGTGGTGGGTTTTGTAGGGATTCTAACATTAGGTGTTTCTTTAAATTCTCAGATTCAAGGAATTGGTTGCTAGTCGGCCCTTGTCCGATTTGGAAGATTCCGAGGATGTCACTGTCACTTCTGTTGCTATTTCTGAAGAAGCCAGCGAGAATAATAGAGAAAAAAATCAGCACCCTGATGTGGAGGAATCATCCAAATCCATAAGTGCTGAGGTGCAAGATGCTGAGAGCTTGGAGAAGTATATGGCTATTAGAGAAGAGATATATAAGAAAGCTAAAGATTTCGATTATAAGATCTCTGGTTTTGAAATAGCCATTAGGAGGCCTTATTTCCATGTGCGACCCCTCAATGTTGCTGAGCTCGAAAATTGGCATAGTTATCTTGATTATATTGAAAGTGGAGATGACTTCAATAAGGTATCAACGTTTGTTTGTTGTGGGCGCATTATTGTTTATTGTCACATAGCTTTAGTTGTCCTTGTTATACATTGATTCACAGTTAAGTAATATCTGCCGCGTCATTTGCTTTATTGGCTAAACCATTTGGGAAGATCTTTTAAAACAACATATTGAACTTGGACTAAAGCATGGGCCTTCCATTTGCTTTCTGTGAGGTTAGGGTTTATTGGACTAAGTACTTCAATCTCTCAATTTTGAGTCGAGATTCTGGGTTCTCGTGCCTAGTAAAGTGATCTACTTGTTTTAAAGTTCAAATGTTATGCATGCAGGTGTGTTCTTAACTTCCTAACCATCTATCTATCAGGCAAGGAGGGCCCCTCACATATAGGGGGCCTCCTGTTCCACCAGCGGTGTACTCTTTTTTTTGCATTTTTACTTGTAATCTTGTTTTTGTCATTTCTATGTATGATATTGAAATTCTTGACCTGTGAAATTTATGTGCTTCAGGTTGTCAAGCTCTATGAAAGATGTCTGATAGCATGTGCAAACTATCCTGAATACTGGATACGCTATATTTTGTGCATGGAAGCTAGTGGCAGTATGGAGCTTGCTGAAAATGCACTTGCTCGTGCCACACAAGTGTACGTTAAGGTATTACGTCTATAATACTTATCATTAATGATGTGTACTTATTGGTGAATTGTGCTGAAGAATGATTTGATGTTATAATCTGCTGTTCCAATTCTATTCTATTTATTTTTTGACTCTCCTTGTGTAAATTACAAGCATTCCATCACTGGCCCCATGGTTAAGGCTTGCCTTTGTGATTTTGTTTTTGGAATGTGGTCGCCTCAACTGATGTAAAATGTTGGTTAGTAGTGGTAGAAGTTAAACAAAGGTTTGAGAAAAAATAAACTACTTTCTACATCATAGCTTCCCATTGGTATGATCAATCGTTTGTTCAGGAAAAAGTAACAGCATGATGGAGATTTAGAGCATTCTATAATTGCTCAAATGCCTGCTTTTTTTATTTTTATTTTATGCTAATAAGTTTGTATGCTGTGTTTTTCTGCCATTTTGATTTAATTTTGACTTGCCTGCATATAGTTTGATAATGATTGTTTTGGACAGAGGCAACCAGAGATCCATCTCTTTGCTGCTAGATTTAGAGAGCAGCTTGGTGACATTTCTGGAGCTCGATCTTCTTATCAACATGTGCATACTGGAATTTCACCTGGGCTCATAGAAGCAATAATCAAACATGCAAACATGGAATATCGACTTGTAATTTTCATCTAATTAAATTATTCTAGGAAAGACTCTACCCGCACTAATCAATTTCTTCTGCCCGTTTTCTATAGGGAAATCTGGAGAATGCATGTTCTTTGTATGAACAAGCAATTTCAATTGAGAAAGGAAAGGAGCAGTCTCAAACTTTACCCATGTTGTTTGCTCAGTATTCACGATTCATATATCTGGTATATTTTGACTCACAACTTATATTTGTATTTGTTGATGTTCCCATTTAAACTGTTATGATTTGGTGTAATCTATGTGATGAATTTTTTTTTAATTTTTTTTTTTCACGCTGTAGGTCTCTGGTAATGTTGATAGGGCAAGGGAGATACTTGTACAAGGTTTGGAGAGTGCGCAATTATCCAAGCCCCTGTTAGAGGTTTGTGTGAATAATCAATCTTGCGTTTTCTTTGGTAACAACAATCTATTTTCTCTATTCAGATTTTTTTTTTTTTTTTCATGAATCAAATGGAGCATTTTTTATTGTGCAGGCAATGATCCACTTGGAATCTATTCAATCACAGCCTAAACAAGTAGAATATTTAGATTCATTGGTTGAGAAATTTATAGCCCCAGCTCCAGATAATAGTTCAGGAGCAAGTACCGAGGAAAGAGAGGAGGCTTCGAACATTTTCATGGAGGTACTGATTTCATGGCTGATATATATTGTATTCATGGATTTCAGTTGTCCTGTGTATATTATTTTTCAGATTCATGATTTAGTTGCTATGATGTGTCTAGAGCTAACTAACACAGGTCCTCCCTGGATTGCTGTGTTTTAGTATTCTTGGTCCTTTTATGTATGTATTTTTCTGAAGATTTGTGAATTATTTGAGTTGCAGTTCTTGGATATCTTTGGAGATGTTGAGTTGATTAAGAAGGGTTACAATCGGCATGTGAAACTTTTCTCACGTCAGAGAAGCTCCAGAGAGTCTAAGAAGCGACATGCAGAGGAGTATCTAATTTCGGAGAGAGGGAAATTTGCAAAATCCGCTTCGTCAATGGTGGGTGTGTATGGTAGTGACCAAAACCAGTGGGCTGGCGGCTATGGTGTACAGCCTCAAGTGTGGAACCCTGGGTATCCACAGCAGGTATTTAGCGCGCTGCCTGGACCCAGAGTTATTATTATTATGGCATTAATTCTATCTAGTGTTTGAGCTTTTTCAGACTCCATATGGCGGTGGTACATATGGAGGAAGTTATGCCCCACCACAAGTACCCACATCAGCTCCCCAAAGTGCTGCTGCTGCTGCTGCTAGTTACGGGACATCTTATCCGCCAACTTATGGAGGAGGCCAGGTTAGATGGATTCTTCCTTCTTCATGTTTTGTTGTTTTGTGGAAGCATGCATGATTTTGTTTGGTAATTGAATTGGTACAGGCATTCCCCCAAGGCCAAGGTGGTTATGCGCAGCAGCCTGCAGGCACTCCAACTCAGCAGCCTGCAGTTGCAGCATCATATTATACTGCTGGTTACTACTGATGTGTAGTCAGTCCACCGAATGATGAGTGTTTGTTTGTGAGCAGGGTGGGTTGGTGTTGTAGCTTTGATACATACATACAAGTACCTTATTGCTGCTGGTCTTTTTTTTTCTTTTTTTTATCCAAGTAACAACATAACACTCTTATTTTAAGCGAGCGCTTCTCATTTCAAACGAGTGTGGTGGATTGAGTTGGTCCTACTACCTAGAATCAAATCAAATCAGAAGAAGCCGGGGGGGCTGCTGGCTGGCTGGATTGAGAGTTGGTCGAAAAAGGGAGGGAGGGAATCAGAGAAATCCACTGTCTTCGCTAGGCTTACTGAAGAAGGGATCCCATTCGTGGGGCCCCAGAGTGGCACCCTCATCCAACAGACCGTATTTCCAGCTCAACTGCTCGATGAATTCCTGCTGCTCCTCCCCCCTCCCTTCCAATATATCTCTCCTCACCTTCCTCACCTTCCTTATCACCCCTTCCACCGCCAAATCGAACGCATCCTTGGTTTTCTCCAGCTTATAACGAGGGTCCGCGTATACGATCCCTGGGATCAAATTTATCACCGCTTCCCTCATCTCCTTCACCCTCTCCCTCCCGATTCCCCTCAGCATCCCCTCTATGCTCACCCTCTTCTTCCTCACCTCATTCTCCGGGATGAACACCGAGTACACCGAATAGTTCTTCGGCAGGTGCCACCTGTACTGCGTGTACGCCGACGCCGGGTGGAAGAACACCGGAATGCACCCCGCCAGGATTGAGTCGAATGCCGACCTCCTCGTGTAGGAATCCCCCGGAGGTTGTAAGCAGAATATGGATCTCTGGAACATCTTCATGATGCGGGTGGGCGTGTGGCATTTCTTGGAGTCCCACCCGCACTCCAGGAGCTTGCACGAATTGGATTTCCGGCACTGTCGGATGATGTGTTCCCGTATGGATTTCGGATTGTCCGGCCTCGGCGCTCCCGCGAAGCACACCAGATTTCTCCGCCTCTGCCTTCGCATCCGGTTTTGCCAGATCACCAAGTCGGAATCGCTTCTGGGATGGAGGTAGGTGGGGTAAGGGATGGCGTAATCGTTGGAATTCCAGGGACTGGATTCCACCACCAGCATCGTCATGTTCCTGCCTTCCGGTAGCAGCAGCAGCTTATTTCCCCAATCGCTTTCTTCATCCGACAGTCTCCTGAAATCCCACGTTATTCTGCCGCCCACCAGGAAATGATCCTTCCCCCCCATTACCCTCCACTCCGGCCTCTTCACCAGCCAACGGATGAGCGCAACCGATGCAGCGTCCCTCTGCGATATGCTACTGTGTCCCCACAGGTACCTGGCCACGTCGAAACCTGCGTAAAAGGGGACGAAAACCGCGGCGGCCAGAGAGGAGTCGTTGGTTAGGCATTGGTACTGTTTCATTCTGTTGAGGAAGATCAAGTCGACCGCGAACTGATCGGTGGCGTACCATCCTGTGCTTGAGAATACAGCGGTGTCGTGATTCTCCAAGGGGGGGCCGAGGCCGGCGTTGACGGTGAACTTACACATGTTGGTCCAGGGACTCAGCGTGGTGCAGTCCTTGAGCATGTCTTCGTTGAAAATGGGGGGGAGATTGTGGACGTAGATGTACCTTCCGCCGCATGGATCGCTCCTGTTTTCCACCGTCCTCCTCATCAAGTTTCGTGGGATTGCTGCTGTATTAATAATCATGTCGCCTTCGAAATGGAAAACCATGACGAAGAACCAGAAGAGAGCAGATAACGAGATCAATAAACAGATCCGCGAGCGCTGATTCTTCCCTTGCCCTCTGTCCATTGTTTCGTTGGAAGGGTGTGCGGCGGAGGGACGGCGTCTCATCAATCTCAAGGCGATCTCCGATCAGGTTGATTGATGCATTCAAAGTAGGAGGAACCAGCTCTGCCTCTGCGGCATCATAACATACTATTTTTAAATTTAATTAAACATGGTTATTTCGGTCATACATTATTATTTTAATTTCGGTCGTATAACTAACTAATTCTATTTTGGTCCCAATATCATCGCCGTTGTGATGCCGGAGTCGGCTTCTACCCTTCGGAGGACGATAAGAAAATTGACGACCGCAAAGCAGATCAACCAGTTCCACGCCCACCTCCTCCACACAGGACTCCTCGCCTCCAATTTCTGGCTGCTGCGTCTCCTGAATATCTGCACGGCTCTTCACGCGCCGCCGTTGTACACCCGCCGCATTTTCGACTCCGCCGACCTCCGCCAAGATGTTGACATTTTCACCGCCATGCTACGCTACTACTCCACTAGAAGCGATTCTATGGAGTTAATCGCGCTATTCAGGAGAATGTATGCATCCAGGTTATTTCCTGAGCCCTGTGTATATCCGGCTCTGATCAAAGCTGCAGGTAACAGCGGCATTTCGTTGCACTCGCATTTGATTAAGGTCGGTGGGAATCATCTTGGAAAGTATATCACTAACGCTTTGATTCGTGCGTATGGGAAATATGGACCTATTGAGTCTGCTCGTCAACTGTTCGATGAAATGACTGACAGAAGCGTTGCGGATTGGAATGCACTTCTTGTGGGGTATTGGAACTGGGGGCATGATGAGGAGGCCAAAAGGTTGTTTCACTTGATGCCAACCAAGAACGTCATATCTTGCACTACCATGGTCACTGGCTTCTCTAGGATGAAAGATTTGGAAAGTGCAAGATATTATTTCGACCGAATATCTGAGAAAAATGTTGTTTCATGGAACGCCATGATTTCAGGCTATGCACAGAACGGATTCTCAGAAGAATCTCTTAGTTTGTTTCGAGAAATGGTGAGTTTGGGCTTCGTCCCGGATGAGACGACGTCGGTTGCTGTGATTTCTTCATGTTCTTCGTATGGTGATCAAAGTTTAGTAGATTCAGCTGTTGATTTATTAAATGGAAATGGGATTTGCCTCAATCCTTTTGTGAAGACAGCCCTTCTCAACTTTTATGCCAAACGCGGGCAGCTAGAACTTGCACGGAGTATTTTCGATGAGATGAAATTGACCAGGAATTCTACGGTCACTTGGAATTCCATGATTTCAGCATATTTGAGAGCTGGGAAACTGAATGAGGCTGCACAACTTTTCAGTGCCATGCCCGAAAAGGATGTAGTATCATGGAACACGATGATCGCAGGTTATGATCAACATGGAGAATCAATGCTCGCTGTTGAGCTTTTCGACGAAATGCTAGAAAAATTCGTCATTCCAGATGAAGTGACGGTGGTAAGCGTATTATCGGCCTGCGGCCATCTGGGAGCACAAGAAGTCGGAAATCGAGTGGCCGAATTCATCGCGGCAAAAGATATGAGGCTGAGCTTGTCGGGATACAATTCTTTGATTTTCATGTACTCCAGGTGCGGCAACATGATCGAAGCCCATAAGATATTTTCTGAAATGAAGACAAGAGACGTAGTTTCATACAATGCTCTGATCACCGGCTATGCCAGCCAGGGGAATGCAGTCGAGGCCCTGAAAGTGATGGAAAAAATGAGAGAAGAAGGCGTGGAAGCGGATAGAATAAGCTATGCGGGTGTTCTCACAGCATGCAGCCATTCAGGGATGATCGAAGAGGGCAGAAGAATATTCCAGTCAATAGAAGATCCGGACATGGACCACTACGGATGTATCATCGATTTGGTGGGAAGGTTGGGTCGAGTGGACGAGGCGAAGAGAATGATTGAGGAAATGGCGATGGATGGGCAGCATGGTGGGATCTACGGATCCCTGCTGAATGCGAGCCGACTACATGGAAGATTGGACGTTGGGGAGTTTGCTGCGTTGAAGCTTTTGGAGGTGGAACCCGAAAATTCAGGGAACTACGTTTTGCTGTCCAACATGTATGCATGCGCTGGGAGGTGGGAGGAGGTGGGTGGAGTGCGGGAAGCGATGAAAGCGAGAGGGATGGTGAAGGTAAGAGGGTGGAGCTGCGTGGAGATGGGCGGAACGAAGGAAGGCTTGATGACATGATGCAACCCATTGGTGGCATTGGGAATTTGGGATAGGAAAGAAAAAAGATGATTGACCGGTCGGTCCGGCAGCATTGGGAATGGGCACGCGTCCCTGTCTTTTTGACCGGACCATTTCCCATTACATTACATTACATTAAATGAGGGATGGCGCATGAGTTCCGGCGTCAAAGAAAGCAAAACAACAATATCTATCTAATCTGATAGCAAAAGAAGAAGAATCAATATTCATTCAGAGGATGGAAGAAGGAGGAGGCCTGGGAATCAGAGTGAAGAGTAAGCCCCCGGAGTCGGAGCTGAGCGAGCTGGGAATCAAATCTTGGCCCAAGTAAGGAAGGAAGGAAGGGGGTTTGGAATTTGTAATTAATTAATTGTAGGGGGTGGTGAATGTGGTTTGTTTGCACTTTGAAAATCAGGTGGGGTTGCTCGCCAGGGAAGTACAAGCTCAAGTTCGATGCGGAAGAGACCTGTTACTTGGTGCGCGGGAGAGTGAAGGTATACTCCACTTCCACTTCCACTTCCACTTCCACTGGGCGGAATGAAACAACCCTACTGGCCGAATTCGGAGCCGGAGATCTGGTGGTCATTCCGAAGGGACTTAGCTGCACCTGGGATGTCTCTGTTGCTGTAGATAAACACTACAAGTTCCATGCCTCTTGAATTTCTGCCCTCATTGCAACCATTTTCGATAAAACAAACCATTTTAGGATGGATGGGTGCCGTCCGTCGTCTCTCTCATTCCAATCTTGCTTGGTTTGGGTTCGGCCCCCAGTAATGTTATGGCAATTACATTTTTACCCCTAATAATCCAATCCTTCATTGTAAGTGGTAACATAACCCCCTTCCAATATCTTTCTTGTCTGAACAAAAATTATCAATATTGCATTTAACTGACTGAATTCAACAAATAGTTTGGCTGACTGAGCACCACAACCACAGCCAAACGGTACGTCGACCTCAAAATTTTGGTTGGATGATTTTTTTCATGCAACCAAATATAGCCAATAGCAGCTGTGCTGTGCTGTCCATAATTTTTGGATGATTTTTCTTCTTCAAGTGCGGGACGCCATTTTTTGTGGGCTACAATTTTCCGTAATTAAAAAATAACAAAAGTTAGAATCTGCGGTCAAAACACACACACACCACAATATGTTTCCGCTAAATTAAGCTTTCTTTCTTTCTTTCACACGGATGCTACTAGATAAACACACACAGCAAACGCATTCATGGATTATTTTGCTTCCTTTTTTGCGTGTGAACAAAATAAAACGTTAAAAAACATTATACTTGGTTTTGCGTAAGTAAATCCATGCATGCATGCGCGCGCTTTCTTTCTAACTTACCGCTCTGAAACAAATACAAAACGATTCCTTCTTATACTTGGGAATAACAAAACGTGGAATTGTGTTTTAGTCACCATGTGGTTGGGCGGCAACGTGCTGGTTAAAAACTCTGTCCAGAGTCCACCAAGTTATTAATGAGACGACGACGAAGTGGCGCAAGTACACTAGCAGAATGGAATGCACTGCACGGTGGGGATGGTACGGCAGTTTCCGGTGGGATCCACGACGGCGAAGATGGGTTGGCAGAGGATGGGGAGTGGGACGAGGCTGTGGCCTCGGAACGCGACGTGTTTCGGAATCTGTAAGATAACTGCGTCGGGTCCCCACAAACCACGTGATATTTTTATCTGACTCACCAGCTGCCAGGTAGAAGAAAAGAAAAAAAACCCACCCC
>KE529231.1:0-14417 GCA_000441915.1 Genlisea aurea | reverse complement strand
AAAATTTGTAAGTTTTTTATAACATGTATGATATAAATTGCATAATACAAAACAAATATGCTATAAATTGTTGTTTTAAAACAAGTATGGTAAAAATTGTAAGTTTTTTTATAACATGTATGGTATAAATTATAAAATATAAAATATGTATGTTATAAATTGTATATTTTAAACAAGTGTGGTATAAATTGCAACTTTATGAAACAAATGTGGTATAAATTGTAAAAAACCCGTGTTTAATTCTTACGAAATTTATTTACCTTATGGGGCCTCCCATCGCACAAGTATTGATTGACATCACTCTTTTTTGGGACTTCTCGGCTGTCGAGTCTCTGCATGCACAGATTATAGAATACACGGGTTTCATATATGATTTCTTTAGACGATACTACCCTCACCGTCGTGAATTCGGACGTTTATTTTCCGCCATATAAACCAACAGATAGTCATGAAGATATAAAATTATTTCGATGTGAGGTTAGGAGGCCGAAATTATCTATGGGAGATCCGATAGGGCCCCATGCTTGGATCGAAGGGGAACAAACAAGCAAGCAAGGAGTATATGCCTAGACACCCCCCTAGAACTTTCAACTTGAGACGAGCAGATTGAGCATTCGAGAGTTTCCTATTCCATAAGTTCTCATTGGTCGGGAGTCACCTTTGAGCTAAACGCCACGTAAAAATGCTACCCTTTAGACAACATGCTTCATTCCAAATTGGGTATAAATTGTTTAATTTTTGAAATAAAAGTTCTATTTATTCGATTGGGAATGCACAAAATTTTCTTTTTTCAAGTCCACCAATCAAAACGTGACACGTGTTATACTAGTTTTTTGGGCTTCGTCCAGCAAAATATTGGGCTTTTGGTCCAATTTCGAGGACATATATTAATTATATTTGCGCGTTACAGCGGAGTGGAGTGGGCCCCAGAAAAGTGTTTATTTACCTTTATACCCCTTATCTCCGTTGGTTCACATTTCCAACATCGTTCCTCTTCCTTCTCCTCCGCTCCTCCGGCCCCCCCTCTCTGCCTTTTTGTATTGTTTGTTTTCTCTTAAACCGATTCTCATCGTCAAGATTCCGACCGGATCGGCTACCGGAATCAGTGGGGGTTCGTGCTTGCGGAGTACGGGAGAAGATCGTAAGTTTTTTTTTTTGGATCTCGATGTCAACGACGTATTGGTGTTACAGATGCAGCCGATTCGTTAGGGTTTGGAATCAAGATTCCGTCGCCTGTCCCGACTGCGACGGCGGATTCGTCGAGGAGGTAGATGCTCCCGTCAGATCTTCGCTTTCCGAATCCAGAAGGCGGCGTTTTCAGGCTGCTGCGATGTACGCGGCGACGGCCGCCGATTCGATCCCCGTCGCGGGGTCCGGTTCGAGTTCGGCCTCCGGTTCCAGTCCGAGGCTCAGGAGGAGCCGGAGGCGCGGGGGAGACCGGTCGCCTTTTAATCCGGTCATCGTGCTGCGGGGACAGACGGAAGCCGGAGGCGGCGGGGCCGTCGCAGGCGGAGGCGGATTCGAGTTATACTACGACGACGGAGCCGGGTCGGGTCTCAGACCCCTACCCGCCGCTATGTCGGAGTTCTTGCTAGGTTCAGGCTTCGACCGTTTGCTGGATCAATTGTCGCACATCGAGGCGAACGGCGTCGGAAGAACCGACGTCAATCCTCCTGCTTCCAAGGCAGCCATCGACTCCCTCCCGACCGTCGAAATCGCCGACCGTCACATCGCCGTCGAGCATCACTGCGCCGTCTGCAAAGAGCCCTTCGAGCTGGGGATCGGAGCCCGTGAAATGCCCTGCAAGCATCTATACCACCAGGACTGCATCTTCCCCTGGCTCTCCCTCAAGAACTCCTGCCCCGTATGCAGGCACGAGCTGCCCACCGATAACGACGCCGCCGCCGCCGCCGCCGATGCCAACAACAGAACTTCCGTCGAATCAACCAGAGGCGTCAGCGAGATTCGAAACGAAGACGAGATGGTCGGACTGACCATATGGCGACTGCCCGGCGGCGGCTTTGCCGTCGGGAGGTTCTCCGGCGGGAGGAGGAGCGGAGAGAGGGAACTTCCGGTGGTGTACACCGAGATGGACGGCGGATTCAACAACAACGGCGTGCCCCGAAGGATCTCGTGGGGCTCCGGAGGCAGCGCGACGCGGGATCGGAGCGGAATCAGGAGGCTTTTCAACGGTTTGCTCGCCTGCTTCGGACGAGGCGGATCTTCGAATTCCGCCTCGAGCCCGGCTAGGGAATCCAGAACCACCAGCCCCGGTTCGAGAAGGCGTAGGGGATGGAGTTACGAATCAAGCGTTGGCAACGATGGGAGATGGTGAGCTTCTTCTCGTTTGGTTTCTCTTATCTGATTAGTCACTGAAATTGTGTGCAAAACCAACCCCGTGTTTATCCTTGCTTGCTTCTTCGAGTTCAGATTTCTTGTAGTCTTTCTTACAAGAAGATTCTCGTTAAATTTGTACAGCGGAAGATGTAATAAATCAGACAGCAAAAACTACGCTACAGCAGAGACTGAAACTGAATCATTGTTTGGCAAATGAAAAAAGAAAAAACCTCATGTCGCAGGTTGTTTCGACTTGGACTGACGTTGCGACCAGAACGAATGCGCAGATAAGACGCGGCTCAGCAGCTCGTGAGGAACGGGCTCCCCCCGTCTCTGCTGCGGGGCGATGCTGGCCGTGTGGACGAGCGTCTTCCATTTATCCTGTCGAAAAAAAAAACAACAACAACAATGCCGTCGTGTGAGGGAAACGGTGGTTCGGGGGAGGAGCGAGCCGATAAACCGGACCTTGAGATCGACGTAAGTTCTGTGATCTGCATTCTCGAAAGCCAGGATTTTGACGTCGCGCCACCTGCGAAATAATAACAGCCGTGATCCCTAAACCATAACTCGGCCTGATTTTAAGAACGTCGAGAAGCGCAGTTTACCTTCCCGTCCCTAGCTTTTCGACGGCTTCAACCAGTGCTTCGACCTCGGAGACGGAGAAAGGCCTCCTACTCCTTCTCTGCGGAGAAGCCTCGCTGCGTTTCGGTTTCTGGTTCAACGGAACGGCTGCTACTGCTGCCACCATATTCATGGGAACCAATGCCATCGACTCCCGATCTGCATCATCGATTCGTGCATCCACACTCTCCGTTTTGATAACGGGAGGATCGACCGGAACTTCTGAAGCGGGACACCTGGAGAAAACGAAACGACCGTTTTTTTTTTTAAAAAAAATTTCGCAGGGGGGAGCGAAAAAGAAGCCATACCTGGTGATGATGCTGTGATGATTTCGATTGGCGAAACCGGGCTCTAACGTAAAGCTGAGATTATTAAGGTTGCTGCAATGAGAAATCCCAGCCTGTCGTAACGTCCCTTTGTCGTCTCCCACTTTCTTCCCCTGAAAAACGATTCCGACTCGCATTCCAACGCCGAGAATTGCTGCTAGCGACTCCAATACGGTTCTCTACGAAAGAAAAAAAATAAAAAATATCGAAAAAAAAAGAAAGCCGAGAAACCGTTTTGGCAGAAACTAATCTCATACAGAAAATCGCAAACCTTCAGGGAACCGATGGTTGCTGTTTCGGGGACCTCAAAGTATAGCTCCGGAACCTTAAAGGAAGTAATGCTAAGTGTCACTGTTAACAGAAACACCGTTAACGACCGCTGTCATAATGTTCGAATAGAGCTGAAAATACGCCAGAAAATTCCGCTTACCGTGATGATCTTTAGGTTTCAAATCGACTTTCATGTGATCCGAAGTACCCTCGTCTCCTAAATACGCAAAGAATCGAAAAATCAGCATGCCCCCTCTGCGAAATTCATATCGATATGTCGTTACCTGAAACAGCAATCCCGTGATCAGATAGCTTCCTCTTCTTAAGAGTCGCTTGCTGGTATCGTTCCCTCGAGAAAGTACCCTTTCTGTATCGGTAAAACGCCTTCATTCCCTCGCCTGAAATCAGAAAAAAAAAGGGATGGAAATTCAGTCGAAAAAACCAATCAAATTTGTCGACTTACTGGTGCTGTAGAGTTCGTAATCCTTGGTTATCTTCCTCATTCTAATACGAGACTGCGACCCAACGGAATTTTCGTCATCATCTATAACGCCTAGCTTGGCATCATCCCGGTGCTTCTGAAGCAGAACCGGTTCTCTGTACAACGGAAACTTTACGCTACTGTCGGAATTCACACATTCTTCAATCCGATCATCATTAACGGACGATACGGTAACTACAGAGGAATCGACTATCTTATCGTTTTCCTCCTGTGAATGGACTTCGGATCCCACATCAGATACGGAACAACCATTTTCTTTACTGGCATCATTGCCTTTCGACCCCGTATCCTCAAATACTTCAAACTTCATGTCGCAATCGAGTTTCAAATTTATATGCAGAGCCGAGCGATCATTATCATTTTCATTTCCTTTCAGGGAACGGATCCTGTCGTCTTCCGCTGCAGCATTGCTAGAAAGAGAACCTTCACTCCCTTCTTCCGACAACTTCTCAGCGACGGAAGCAAGCAGTTCGATGGCGCAATGTTTTTCCTTTCCCGTCACCCTTTTTCGAAGGTTTTTCGCCTGAGAAGTATTACGAAACTTAGTTTCAAGGTGTCTCGCAGAAAGAATAAACGGATAATCGACAAAACGGAGTTACCCTTATCGATCGAGGAGCTCGGGGAATGATCAGAGATTGATAGCCACTTAATCCAAAATCCTCCAGCTCTTTCTTGAAAACCATGTTTCAGGTAACATGTCAATCCATATGACACTCAATTTTCCAACACAATCTCGATCTAATGAGAAAATTAAAACGAAATTCGAATCATTCCCAGAATATCTAATGATCCCAAAATCACAAAAACAGACATGCATATGAACAAAATCATGACAGAATCGGGTAATGAAGTAATTAATTACTATGCATGAATAGTTTATGTCATGACTGCAAAATATCTCACAAAATCGGATTCGTAGACAGATTTTTATGCCAGGGCTTGAGATAATAACAGATCTAATGCTGATTTCGGGAGGATCCAATCGGAATTATTGGGCATAGAAATCGTAGAATAATGGGTATCGAAACAAACAGCAGAAATGGGTATCGAAATGAAGAATTCAGATGCTAATCTCGTTCAATTCTTCAACAAAAAAATAAATAATAATAATAATAACGATCGAGTCTACCAGATCCCGGCAGGATTGAAGAGAATTCAACCGATCATCGCAACACTAAACCATCAAAACCCCATTAAACCTCAAAAACAAAAACCCCTGTCACGATATTCATAACCCTCCCTCGTACAAACCCTACCTGTAAAGCTGATCCAATTTCAGAACGATAGAATTACCCGCACGCAAATTCTTCTGACAATAGTTTCGACACACAGAGATCGTAATTCCTAAACGAGTAATTCCAATTCCGATTTCCAATACTGCGCCACACAAAACCCCCCCCACGGGACTTCGCGGATCGAATAAATGCTTCCGATGGTGGGGTGGGGATAATAAAACAACCAGAAATCTGTGGATTGCAAATTCTACAAAAAACCTCAGGTTTTGGAAGAGAGAGGGAAACGAAGGAACGTGCTTAAACCCCTTTTCCACCCCCACCATTTTTATCCGCTTTGACCGTGAAGCCGACCACGTGGCATGACAACGCCAACGCCAGGGGCAAAATCGTCCATCTATAGACAAACATTTTGTCGGTTGCGTTGGGAAAACCGGATCTGCACCACATAATAGAATGGGAAAAACAAATCTGGACCACACATTAATCTCCGATTAATTATCGCACATTATTATAATTATACGCCTTAATTACAATTTCCCTAAAAAAAAACACTTAATGACGGCCCACTAACTTAAAATCGTAATCAGGCCCATTAAAACAATAAACAAATTGGGCCACGGGATCAGAAGCCCAAACAGAAAAGGCGGCGCAAATTGTGGAAGACTGGGGCCCACTACGTAATTCTCAACCATTTTCATTTTATATCATTTCCCATAATACCCCTCTCCTTATTCAGTCATTCCATCAATTTTTCAAATTCAAAGTAACAATATACAAGGGCAACATTGTCCAGATAAACTTTTCCTTTCCGCCAATACTTGCTTTGATTAAGGGGGGAAAAAAAGTTAATCTGACTTGACCCTCTCAATAAGTACCTCGATTTACTCACCTGAATTATCAACCCATTCTCCTAATGGCCATTACTGCTGCTTTACTCGTAGCAGCAGCATTCGCCCAGTTAGCCGAATCCACATATTTCGGCGGCGGCGGCGCGTGGCAAACCGCCCACGCCACGTTCTACGGCGGAAGCGATGCATCGGGGACGATGGGTGAGTAAAGTGTTCATATTTTACCAGTGCTGTCAACTATTACCATATTCTGACACGTGGCGGGAGAAAAACAGGTGGCGCGTGCGGTTACGGCAATCTGTACAGCCAAGGCTACGGCGTCAACACGGCGGCGCTGAGCACCGCGCTGTTCGGCGGCGGCTCCGCCTGCGGGGCCTGCTTCGAGATCAAGTGCAGAAACGAACCCAACTGGAACTGGTGCCATCCGGGCAGCCCGTCGATCTTCATCACGGCGACGAATTTCTGCCCGCCGAACTACGCCCTCCCGAGCGACAACGGCGGGTGGTGCAATCCCCCGCGGCCGCATTTCGACCTCGCAATGCCGATGTTCACGCAGATCGCAGAGTACCACGCCGGAATCGTGGGGGTTTCATATCGACGGTGAGGACGGAGAATCTCAGACAGCATCCTTGTCTTCTTCTTCGATTGACGGGGTTGCTTTTCGATGACAGGGTGCCCTGCCGGAAAGCGGGTGGGATCAGATTCACCGTCAACGGCTTCCTTTACTTCAACTTGGTTCTGATAACCAATGTGGGTGGTTCCGGAGACGTTGTGGGTGCTTGGGTTAAAGGGTCGAGAACCGGGTGGATGGCGATGAGCCGGAACTGGGGGCAGAACTGGCAATCGAACGCGATACTGGTGGGGCAGTCGCTGTCGTTCCAAGTTCAGGGGAGCGACGGGAGGATATCGACGTCATGGAACGTTGCTCCTGAGAATTGGCAATTCGGTCAGACATTCGAAGGAACAAATTTTATGTACTAAACAAACAGAAGAGAAGTACAAATTTTATGTACTAAACAAACAGACGAAAAGTCTTCTTTGCATTCGTTGTTTTCTAAGAACAAGAAGAAAAAACCAGAAGCTTGAAGTGGCTTGAAACGAAATACAAATTTGTTAAACGCAGAAACAAAAAAATGCGCTCAATTGCAACAAGTTCATTGTCATTTGAAATCGAAATCAAAAGAAAATGAAAGGAAAGAAAGATCAATTTCGAAAATCCGTCTACAAATATGCGGCCATTTTCAGGCGAATTCAGAATGAAAACCTAACGATTTTCCGGCAAAATCAATAGAAATTGAGGGCTCATATCAAGTGTAAACATTAAAATTAATTTCACAGCGAGCAAAATAGCAAATCGAAACGAGATGAAAATTGGAGGTAATGGAAATTCATCACCCCCGACGCCAGAAAGCCAACCCTTCGTCGCGAAGGGGGCGGCGAAGTTTCACTCGAATTCGAAAGGACATTGGCCTCGCTCTATCCTCTCTCATTATAATCATAGCCCCCTTCTCAGCGTAAGAACAAAGAAAAATACAAGAGCCATTACCTCATCGGAGAGACAGTACGTCATCGGAGCAAGAATCTTGGGAGAAATCTAGGGTTTCCGTAGGCTTCCAAAAGAATTCAACAGCCACCAGTCCACCAGATTCTAGGGTTTCCGCTGCGGCCCATATGAAGATATTTGTCAAATCCAATAAGCTCATCAATTATACATGGGCCTATTGGGCCTATATGGATCGTATTTGGTGGACGGGCCGGATAGAAAATTCTAGAAGTAGGACGTAGTCGTTCGCGTTCCCATATATGAACGGCCCAAAAGGCGGAGAATATTCTAGAAACACGTTTTTCAAACTATATATTGAATCTGATCCATGAAACCCTAACCTTCTCGCCTCATTATCATTTGTCATTTCGTTTCCAGTTGTTTATAGAGAGGGGCAGATCTTGCTCTGTCATTCTGCCGCTGTGTTTAATTTCGTTTGCTATTGATATCAATGGCGGGGAAGGGCGAAGGACCGGCTATCGGAATCGATCTAGGCACTACGTACTCTTGCGTCGGAGTGTGGCAGCACGATCGTGTTGAGATTATAGCTAATGACCAGGGTAACCGTACCACGCCGTCGTACGTGGCTTTCACCGATACCGAGCGTCTCATAGGCGATGCGGCCAAGAATCAGGTCGCGATGAACCCGATCAACACTGTTTTTGGTAAGTTCGAGTTCTCCAGATCTGATTTGTTTCTTTTGAACGGAGCTAATTTCTGTCGTTCGAATTTTTTCTTTCGATTAATCTGTACCTGAGGATGTTGAATTATTGGATGCTTAGTGGCTTCTTCGCCTGTTGTAGTCTGTCTTTGTCGTGATTATCTCTAGCGTTACTTTCGATTCGCGCTCGGTAAAATCTAAATGCTGTTAGATTTTTAACGATGCATATTGATTCCAGATTCCGGTTCTGCATTCAACTTTTTTTCAGTTTTTTACTCGCTTCAGAACTGTAACATACTCGTGTTTCTTGTTGTTATACGATGCAGATGCCAAGAGATTGATCGGTCGCCGATTCAGCGACGCGTCTGTGCAGAGTGACATTAAGCTCTGGCCATTCAAGGTTATCGCCGGAGTCGGTGACAAGCCCATGATTGTCGTCAGCTACAAAGGAGAAGACAAACAGTTCGCTGCAGAAGAGATCTCCTCCATGGTTTTAATCAAGATGAAGGAGATCGCCGATGCTTATCTCGGAACCACCGTCAAGAACGCCGTCGTAACCGTCCCCGCCTATTTCAACGACTCCCAGCGCCAGGCCACCAAAGATGCCGGAGTCATCGCCGGCCTCAACGTCATGAGGATCATCAATGAACCCACTGCCGCCGCCATTGCTTACGGCCTCGACAAGAAAGCCACCAGCGTCGGTGAAAAGAACGTTCTGATCTTCGATCTCGGGGGTGGAACCTTCGACGTCTCTCTCCTGACTATCGAGGAGGGCATCTTCGAAGTCAAAGCCACAGCCGGCGACACTCACCTCGGAGGCGAAGATTTCGACAACAGGATGGTGAACCACTTCGTTCAGGAATTCAAGAGGAAGAACAAGAAGGACATCAGTGGAAACCCGAGGGCCCTCCGAAGGCTCCGAACCGCCTGCGAGAGAGCGAAGAGGACCCTATCCTCCACTGCCCAGACCACGATCGAGATCGATTCTCTCTACGAGGGCATCGATTTCTACACCTCCATCACTCGTGCCAGGTTCGAAGAGCTCAACATGGACCTCTTCAGGAAGTGCATGGAGCCCGTCGAGAAGTGCCTCAGAGATGCCAAGATGGACAAGAGCACCATTCACGACGTCGTCCTCGTCGGCGGTTCCACGCGTATCCCCAAGGTACAGCAGCTTCTCCAGGACTTCTTCAACGGGAAGGAGCTCTGCAAGAGCATCAACCCCGACGAAGCCGTGGCGTACGGCGCCGCCGTCCAGGCCGCGATCCTGAGCGGCGAAGGGAACGAAAAGGTTCAGGAACTGCTCCTCCTGGACGTCACACCGCTATCCCTTGGCCTCGAGACGGCCGGCGGCGTCATGACGGTGCTGATTCCGAGGAACACCACGATCCCGACGAAGAAGGAGCAGGTCTTCTCGACGTACTCCGATAACCAGCCGGGAGTCCTGATCCAGGTCTTCGAAGGTGAGAGGACCCGAACACGGGACAACAACCTCCTCGGTAAATTCGAACTCACCGGCATCCCCCCGGCACCGAGAGGCGTTCCCCAGATCACGGTTGGGTTCGACATCGACGCCAACGGCATCCTCAACGTCTCCGCCGAGGACAAGACCACCGGCCAGAAGAACAAGATCACGATCACCAACGACAAGGGCCGTCTCTCCAAGGAGGAGATCGAGAAGATGGTTCAGGAGGCGGAGAAGTACCGGTCGGAGGACGAGGAGCACAAGAAGAAGGTGGAGGCCAAGAACGCCCTGGAGAACTACGCCTACAACATGAGGAACACCATCAAGGACGACAAGATCTCCTCCAAGCTACAACCCGCCGACAAGAAGAAGATCGAGGACGCCATCGACGAGGCCATCAAGTGGCTCGACGCCAACCAGCTCGGCGAGGCCGACGAGTTCGAGGACAAGATGAAGGAGCTCGAAGGCATCTGCAACCCGATCATCGCCAAGATGTATCAGGGCGGCGAAGGCGGCGCCCCGGACATGGACGACGACGGTCCGGCCGCCGGCGGCAGCAGCAGCGCCGGCGCAGGTCCCAAGATCGAAGAAGTAGACTAAAAAAGGTCCGTTCCTAAAAACCCTAAACCCCCTACTCCCCTCCCTACGTCGGTTGATTGATTCGCTTTCTTCTTCTTTTCTTTTTTTTTTTATTTCTCGTCTGAATTTCTTCTAATACTTTATTGCTATCACGTGGGCGTATTTTCTAAACCCTGTCACTCTTTTTTTTTTGTTTTTTGCCTGCCCTGTTTTGTTGCTGTGTTGTGTTACGATCATCTCTATTTTTCTTCTACCCATTTTTATTGTTAGTTATTCAATGAATTTATTATTCAGTTGGGTTTAGACCCGACCCGGTTTAGCCCGATTGTGTGGCCCGATAGTAATTGGCTACTAATTATTAGCATTGAAGGGGGGGTGAAGTGTGATGAGAACTCGACGGGTATGTGTCGTGGTCCTCCTGCTCCCAACAATCATTCATTACGACACAACACAACACCATCATTACATTTATTTCAAATTTCGTTGTTCACAATGATTACCAATTCCTATCATGTTTCCCCGTATAAATATGATTTTGGAATAATAAATTGTAAATTAATACTATTTTTTTTCGTTTTTTTAACTTTTATTTTCAATTTGATTGATTTTTTATTCTAATTTTATCATTTTTTTTAATTATATTATTTAAATTAGAAATAGAGATAGAATTGGAGGAATCCTTGTTGCGGGGCCCACTCGAGTAGGGATTGTTTATTATTTTATTTTCTCCCACAGGCCACAGGCAGGCAACCTGAGTGAGGCACGGTCAACATTCTGTGCCGGGAAGTAGAGAGAGAGGAGAGGAGAGGGCGCAATGGAGATTCCTCGGTCTCTTTCGAAGCGGAGCTTCTCCTCCGGCTCCAATGGAGGAGGAGGCTTCATTCCTCCGTACAATGTGGTGGCCTACGACGGCGTTTTCGGTACTCTACCGGATTCGCGCAGTCCGATGATGACTCCTCGCTTCGAGGAATACTCCGAGATTTTCGGCGGTTTCAACGCTTCGCGGTCTTCTTCCATCCCCGTGCTGCACATTCCGCACGCAGCTCGGGGATCGAGGCTTCGTTTCGACGTTCGGAACCCCGATTTCGATTACGCCGAGGTGTTCGGGAGAGCTGGCGGTGTCTCGGCAGTTACGACGTCGTTTCAGGATGTGCTCGGCCGATCCAGCGGCGGTTGTTCTTGCTTCTCTGATGAGTCGAGGTAATCCGTTTTTCCCTGCGGTTGTTTTCTACGTAAATCACTGGAGAGGCTTAGTAGGCATGGTTAATCGTTTGGACGACCTAGCTTGATTTCTGGTTTTTGGTCCGCTCATAAAGGCTTCCATGAGAGTAGCTTCAGGAGTTTTCTTGTTTCATTACTACTGGCTTCGTTGTGATTTTCTGATTTCTACGTTTTAGCCTTTTTTTTTTTCAAGTGGATATTCTTGCTGTAGGAGGATTCCATCAAATGAATCGGATCCACTTTCTGGATCTTTCAGTAGTGACAAATTATCAGATGTTGATGCTCGCCACCCATGTCGAAGCAAGCCCAGCAGGAGGAGAATGCTCGCCAAGGCAAAAACAGTCTTAACTAAGAATGCTCATGTTTCTACTTCCTCAAATGGACCTGGTCATGGTTTCTCTTTTCATGATAGCGCTCTCACTTCGAATGACGAAGCTCAGGCAGGCTCAATTACGATGGAGGACGAAGTAAAACTCGAGACTCATCATTTCCAGGAGCCTTTACGTGGTTCAGGTGGTTCCCGAAGAGGTCCTAAACCCTTTGATATACTACCGGAGTTTTCATCTTCCTTGCTGGATAAACCGTTTATGTCTATTTCCGATATCAGTCTCCAAACGAAGCCATCGAAGCTGCCGCCTCCTTCGAGACCTCCCCCTGTAGCTGCTCCCCGAAAGGGGGAACGGGACAAGTCTCTTGAAAACTTTGCTGTCAAGATGGCTGTTGCGGATGAAAACATTTTTCTTGATGTTGAAGTAGATGAAACCTGCCAGCAGAAGGGTGATCAGTCTTTCGGAGTGATACCAGCCGACGATATGGAAACACTGGAAAGGGACATCTCCGGCCGCAGTTCTATGCAATATGATGAAGAACGAAGTGATTCCGTCGGAGTCGGCAGCTCTGAGGAAGAAATTCTTCATCCATGTGGTGAAGCAGCTGCGGTTTCGATACCAGTTCCGGAAGATCTTATTACTTCCACAAAGGATGAACATGAAACCGCAAAAGTGGGAGCAGTCGACATGGTTGAGAATAGCCTCAGTGGTGAGGTTTCTACAAAATCCGTTACCTGGCAGGAACTTGCGGAATATTTCAGGGCCAACGAGAAAAAGAAACATGGCCCTGCGGTCACTGCCGAGGATTCCGCTGCATCTGGTTGTCGAAATACTTGTTCGTATCGGAAAGAAAATGAGATTCGCAAGAAGGAAAGTAAAGTAACCATGGATGGCCCTAGCTACGGTAAAGCCAAGTTTTCATGTGGTTCCAAGGAGCACTCCAACAAAGACGATTCGGGTGAAATGATATCAGGAAACTCGCAACTATATGGCGACAATGAAAAGGCCAAAATTTTGCCCTGTGCAACGGTTGAGCGACTTTCTGCGGCCGTGGACAATGCTGATTTTCCAACCGAATTTGAAACAGAGGAAGAGTTTCTGGATGTTCCCGTATGGGAACTGAATCGTTTGAAGCCCGAAACAAATTTTTCCGACGGAGAAAGCCAGAGACGACGTCTACCTAAAGACGCGGACCACGTGAAACCTGGTAAAGGAGTAGGAAAGATTGAGAAATCACACAATGTGGTGACTGTGAATGAAGAAAGTAAGAAGGAACAACAACTTCAGGGTGTTGAGATCAAAGAGAACAACGGATTCATCCTTCGAGATAGTCGTCAGGGACAAAGCATAATAAACAAGGCAAATGAGAGATGCGGGGCAGCACAACGTCCTCTCGGAACTGATGCAATGGCCAGGTTTGATTACGTTGGTGAGGTTACATCGAATGATTCCTCGAACTGGGACCTCCATGGAGAGGAAGCCAATTGCTCTTCTGTTGGTACAGCTCCAGGAGAAGTTTCCGTAAACTTGCACGATTCGAGATGTAAACTTGAAGCAAATCCAGGAGATGGTATCACGGGAGGAAGTGGGGACTCAAAGAGGGAGCCGAATAGTATTACGGGATCCCATTCGTTTCCTAAGCACGGCATTCAGGATCCTAATGTCGTGAAACACAAGATGCACTCGACAGCAGCGGACAGAAATATTGAACAGGAGAATATTTTCAAAAGTGAAGACGGTAAGAGCAAGGGAATGACTCCTCAGCCTGCCAGCCGAAAGGTTGGCATCAAAGGTGCGACGAAAGAGTCCCTCGTCGATAGCGATGCAACGATATGTTCAATGAAAACTTCTACGAGCCAGGGGAATGAAAGGAAGGACAGGAGCTGCGTGATAAGGAATACTTCAGTTAAAGGCCACGATACGGTAACCGGCGAATCTGTGATGGAAGACGACGATAGGAGGAAAATCGAAGAGGAAAAGGAGCGTGAGAGGGAAAGGGAAAAGGATAGGATGGCAGTCGATAAAGCAGCTCTTGAAGTTAAACCGAGAGGAGCTCAGGCTGCCGGAGGTCGAGTTGGGTTGCAGATTTCGTCCATAGAGGCCAGGCTCAGGGCCGAGAGAGCTGCTGTCGAGAGAGCAACTACCGAGGCTCGTCAGAGAGCTGCAGAAAGATTAATGTCCCAAAATTCGGAATCCGCCGGATGCAGCTCCACGCCATCGGTGAGTAAACTTCATTCGTTTCCGTGCACGGTGATCGATATTCATGTGATGATATATATATATATATATATATCTTCTTTTGCTGCCTCCCTCTTCCAGGGCCTTCACTCTACCAATGCAGGAGTCCGGAAAGATTTTCACCATTGGTCGTCTTCGTCTTCTCTGCACGACGGTAAACAATCCAACGTTTCGCTTCCCGCAAAACTGGTTTTAGAGATGTTTCGAAAAAAAAAAAAAAAAATCATTGTAGGGGCTGACGT
>KE529230.1:0-11121 GCA_000441915.1 Genlisea aurea | reverse complement strand
AAAAAAAAAAAAAAAAAAAACGAGAATCTATTTTTACTCTTTGGTCCTTCCATTCCGTTTTTGAAAAAAAGATTCCATTTCTGAATCAGTATGGTAAGTAAGACAACTCAGACAGTGAGAAACATAAGCTGGATCATAGCTGACACACAAATAAGAAGAAGAAAGAACCCTTACTTTTCGTGCTGTGTTGTTGGATGATAAAATTCCATGGGCAGAAAAGGCGGCTATTTCTTCATCTTCCTCCTCTGTCCCCTGACGTGTATTCAGGGCAGGGGATGTGATCCTCAAGATATCAGAATATATCAATGGCCGTCTGGTTTCGCAGGAATGAATATTCCCCAATTCACTGTCCAGATCGTCAACGAAGCATGGCAAGCCAATGCCGTTTACCAGGTAGTAGTGAGTGTTCTCCTCCTCTCATTTTCTTCTCTCACCCGGGCGTTGAACTTGAATGCTGTCTTCGTAGGTGAGGATTTCGTGCCGGGGATTCGCCACGACAACTTACATCGATCCGAGGGTTTTGAGGAGACTGGATATGGAGGTCTGTTTAGTCCGAGAGGGCGGGAAGATGCGTCCTGGAGACGTCATCTCCTTCGTTTATTCCAATATGCTTAAGTTCCCTCTCTATGTTTTGGACCTGAAATGTTTGTAATGTAATCATTTTTTTTTTTCGACGCAAAACGACGAGTTAGTAAGATCACCTACCTCTTCAGCCCCCGGAGAGGCATTAGTTCGATAAGATTCTCCACAGTCAGAAACTTCAAGTTCCTGAATGGGAGATTCAGCCCGGCATTGTACTCTTCGAATTCAGACTGTCTAAGAGTCGTCGAGAAATTCAAGCCGGCGGCTCTTGGGTTACCTCGAGCTACGGACATCTACAACACGATTAACATGTTAAGCAAGATCGAGAAATTCATATGCGTTTCGTCAGGATCGTCGCTAACCGTGTGATTCGGATCCAACTCTAAACACCAAAATTTCCAATCACTTAGCTCTTTATCAGCAACCCTGACTGATATATTATCCCAACATGTGTGATGGAATTCCACAGAATCCAATTTGTAACCTACACCCGTACCAGTTGCCTTCACAAAAGCTTCCTTCAGACTCCAATACCTAAATCGACATGGAGATGCATAATTGATCCGATCTGCGACTGAACTGAAAAACAAAAAAAAAAAAACTGAAGAGATTGGTGTACCTGTAAAAGGTTTTCAGCATTTCACGAGAGGAACCGCTACTAAAGATATTGCGCCATTCCAACTGAGTGAAGTATGACAGGAAACTGCGAAGAAACTCATGGACAGATTCGTTCTCGGGAAGAGAATAAGAAACGATGTCCAATCCCACTAGGCATAAAGGTTCAGATGCTATGCCAACATAATCACCATGATGGGAGACGTTGAAATTAAAGTTCGGAAACCTCATCGACTTCATGTTATCGCAAACCTAACAGCATGAAGAAGACATTGCAGTAATAAATAACCAGAGGGGGAAAAAAAACATGGAAAACGTTGAAAGCTAATACCGACCAAGTAAGGTTTCCCCTCTAGAGTTCTTCTGATAGCAATCTCTTCAAACCTTAAATTCAATACTTGATGCACTAGAGCATACTGCAGCAATCGGCTTGTGAGAGCCCGCTTTTGATCCTCGAATTTCACGAACCTAATCGTGTTCCAGAAAGTCGTCAATAACTTGATGGATGCCGTAACACATCACATAATAAAATTTGAGAAAGGAAAGGAAAGAAACCTTGTGATGGAGAGATGCTCATGTTGGGGAAGCAAAGCCATTGCATCAGCAAAATCTTGGGACGAAGGTTTCCATTTCGATAGTTCAACAACCCATTTTTGTACGCCAACTTCAAGCTCCATCTTCTTCGACAGAATTATTGATTTACATGATTATCTCAAGTCTCATAACTTACATCTCCATTTCTCATAAATGATTATGCGTGCAGTTGTGGATCAGAACTCCATATACCGAAAACAAATCAGTTCAGAATCAATTCAGAACGGAAAACAGCTAGGAATCTGAGAAGCATGTGACGACGACAATACGAACCCTAGACCCCCAAAAATAACCAAGCGCTGCAAAAGAATCGGAGAAAATGTCAAAACCTGTCTTTTGACTTTGAAATAGATGCGCGTTGCACCCAGGCGGCGTCGTATTCACCCCCTTCTATTCTCCGTCGGCTTCTTCTTAATCTTCCCTTCCGACGACTCGAAATCCCCCTTCGGCCGATACAGAAAAATTCAACATAACACCAACGAACGCATATTTCTATTTGTATTTAATTATTTTAAATTAAATATTATTTATTTCATCATCTTCTTCACGCAGATGCAGACGGGGTATGGTATATAGCAAAGAATGGTAATGCAAAAAAAATACTTACAGCACAGAATTAGGGTTTCAGTCATACGGATTCCGGAAATTCTTGAGAAGCTCGGGAATGTCGTACCCCAGCATATCATCCACCGTCTGTATCATTTTCGGCTTCAATTTCTCAAATTTGTCGATGTTGTAGCCGCCCAGCGTGTCCCTGAAGTGCTCCATGTTCGGGAAATCCCCCACGGGAAGATGGTGCTCTCTCTGAACCTGAAACCAGAACACCACCCCCATACCGTAGTATTACATACACAGTTGGGGAGGGGAATCAAAATCTTTTCCACAGCGCTTACCTTGGCGAATTCGTCGGCGAGGTTGTCGATGAGCTTCTGCTGCGCCTTGGCTTTCCCCATCATCGCCGGCATTGCCTTCTTCAGGTGGCTGATGATGCAGGCATGTATCTTCGCAGCCCTCGCTCGTTTAACGAATTCATTTATCTGAGAAAGGCAACAAACAACATGGGGATGACGATTGTTTCCAGGGATGAAGAGATAGATGATGACTGCTTGCTTGCTTACTCGGCGGTCGCAGGCTTTCTTGGGTATGTCTTTCAGATCGCTGAGAAGGTCTTCCTGCTCTTTTTCGAACAGATCGCCTCCCAAGGGACCGACTACGTTCACATTGATGGGCTTGTCGTTGAAGGAACTGAAACGAAACACAAAACACAAGTTGTGATGAGAGGAAGAAAACGGATAACAAAAGAAACCAGTCGATGATTCGTCGCATTACCCGATGTAAACGCGCATAACTTCCGGTGTATTCAGTACTTTTCCGAGCGACCACATCAGAGCTCCGTATACTCTCATAAGCTGAAGAAATTGGCAAGCTTTCAGAATGCCAGAGAAAAAAGAAGAAAGGAAAGGATACCTGTTGTGTATCGACTTGATCAGCTTTGTTCAAGACCACTCGTATCTTGTCATCGTGGCCTCGAAGGGATCCGATCACCCTCTTGAATTCGTCGCTTATATCGAGCTTGTGAGGATCGAAGAGCAAAAGGATGAGATCGCACTTGGCAGCGAACCACGACGTTACGCCGGTAAAATCGTAGCTTCTCTGCGTTCGTTGCTTCTCTCCGGATAAAACTCCGGGCGTATCCACAAAGGTTATGTGCTCCAGCAGCTAATTTCAGAAAAAAAAAAAATATATTTCAAAGCCAGGAGGCAACTTACTTAAAAGGGCTGAATGAGCACTGGAAGAATTATACTCACAGGATGTGGCATCTGCGAACACTGGAATTTCGACAAAAACGCAGTTCCGAAAGTCGTCAAGCCACTAAATGGCATGTCTGCTTGAACAGCAACTGTATTTCCAGGAATGCTTCTCTCATCAGGTCCATTCTGCACAATAAAACAGCAAATCCAAAACGTCCCGACATAAGATTTTAACGAGGAGTATGGATTCCGGATACCATCACGACAACGAATCTATCTGTGGTAGGCTCCGGTCCAATATGAGCACCTGAAACGCAATCGTCATCACACATGATACAAGACCGAAAAAAAAAAAAGCAGGCACTAGTGATTGAAGAACGCTAAAGAAAGCGCCTCGAATTTGCCTGGATAAGTTGATCCCAGTAAATGTTTGATGAATGTCGTCTTCCCGGTGGAGTACTGACCCAATAGCATCACCATGGGTTTAGCATCGAAATCACTATTCGTCTTCAAGTCGGAGAAATCCAACAGGAGCGAATCACGATCAACGCATGAAAGTATTCCCAAAATCATAAAAAAAAACTTACGAGCAACGGAGATACGAAATCATTAAACAGATAGGTCGTTTCCAGGGGCTTCAGCTTCTGAACATACAGCTTCTTCAAACCATCGATTATCGACGTGACAGAGCTCAGTGATACCTTCATCAATGAAAACAGTAGAGAGGAAATATCAAAAAAAGCTTCTGACCAAATGGCAAGCACGATTATTTAACTACCTTCTTGGCAGATTTCGAAGAAGAAAACCAGCCGGCTGTAGGCGACGGTTGCACCTGATTACTGCCTAAATCATACTAAACTGTTAAACATGATCCAATCATAGTATGCAACATATGATATAACATGATTTATCTCTGACCATTATCCTGAGGTTCCTGCTGAGCCCTCTTTTTCTTCTGCTGCAATAAACGATACATCATAAAACAGCTAGCTAAGAAGCATTATCATCATTCGCTTCCTTAATTAGAACGAATCCATGTGAAGAACATACTGCTAGAAGAGCATCCAAGCCGTTCATATTTGGTGGACTCAGGTCGTCGAAGTCAACTGCAACAAATAAGAAGTGATAATGCCCGAGAGAGCAACAATACAAACCACTATTCAGATGAAAAGGGGGATTAATAAGCTTGCCTTCTTCGGAGTACACAATATTATTAGAAATGGTGTTTCCGGCTTGAGCTAAAGACACTAACTGCACACCACCACGAGAATCATTCAGTTAAATCGGGCCATTCCCAATAACCAAAATGGCAAAAAGCATGAAACCTGCATAGCTGTAATAAATTCTTTCAAACCCAGAAATCCTTGCCTCTTGGAATCAGCAATTGACCATATCTACAGTAAGGTAAAAATTCGTATCAAACAGTTGTTCAATAAAAACACACAGCAGCTTCCTTCATACGAAACCCTAAAATCACCAAAGAACGGCTTTCCAGGATCAAACCTGCTTGAGATCAGCTCGAGGCAAGTCAGACATGGCGAAAAACTTGGTAGCATCAGCGCCGGTAACACGCCCATCTCCATCTTCACACAAACACGGTTTCGAAACTGAGCATCAGTCGAATCAAACAAATCGAATCAAAAATTAAAAGAGAGCTAACACCTGAATCAGCGAAAGAAAACCAATCCTGATAAATTTTCTTGTGCTCCTGAGAACACCGAGTGATTGGAGCCGAATCGATCTCCATTCCCCCACCCGCTGCTCACCGTATCACAGTTTCAATTCCCTTCTCAAACAGAAAACCCAGAAAAAAAAAAACTCAACTGTATCCAAACGGCAATTAAAAATCTTTACTTTGATCCCAATTTTCACAGAATTATTATAATAATGCCATGAACACTCAACCACTGTATCAAAAATATTAAAAAATTACTACCCAAAATATTTCTCACGATTCTTGAATCAAATTTACAAATATATTCGAAAATTATGCAAATCCAAATCCAAATCCAAATCCAAATCCACAGTGCCCCGACCCGAATCCATGGGACCCCATTGTAATAAAGAGGGCAGACATTCATAATATGAAAACTGTACGCGCAAAAGGCACCAAAAAAATTGAATGCATTAGCGCCACCCAACACAAGTACCGTAATAAACCATTTTTTTTTGCAGGCATAAAAACCAATCTAAAAGCAAGTTATCAATCATCAACCAACAAGTGCAGAGCAGATAAATCTAGCAAATACGAATATAACGAAACAAGATAAATATAGCCATAGGCAGAAGACTGGATCTTGAAAACATAACAATGCAGCAATGGTGAAGAATCAGCAATAAGAAAGACAATGGGAGGGCATCATGAGAAGAAGGTATGAACTTCATAATCAATAAACATTAAGAAGGTTTATAATGATTTTAAGTGAATAGATTTCAAAGAGTATTATACTCATAGGATACAGGACTTTTAACTTGGAAGAAATTCACCTCCTTCTCCCCTCTTCTTCCTTTTGTAGGATTTCTGAGCAAAAAACTGGATGAAATTTTTGGTATATTTCACCAAAAGGGTGTAGTAATAGGGTCGTCCGTCGTCATCATCTTCAAAGCCGAAGAACAGTGCAACAGTAGTCGTCTGCATCGCCGCCACCCGGTGGAAGCATATTGAGGTCAAAAGGCAGGGGCTTTCTACAGGAAGGAGCTGTGTCGCATTCAGCATTGTCCACCACGGAGGACGACGAGTCGCAGTCGCTGTGACAATCATCCGGCGCCATCGGCGGAGACCGATGATACCTTCTCGGCTGCTGCTGCGTGAGGGTCGGCTGCTGCATCGGTCGAGGGCGACTGAAAGACTCCACGGTGCTGCTCATACCGCTTGAGGTCGGCCTCAGCTGGGCGAGTATCTGTTGCTGCGGGTAGTATTCGGGCCCCATGAACGAATCCCCGTGGTAATTGACGATTTGGGGCTGGTTAGGGTTTCTGGAGTTGAAATCGGTGGCGCCGCCGTTCCCAGGCAAAGGGAAGTTGATTTTCGCCTTTGGGCCCCGGAGAGAGAGAGCGGCCGCGTCGTAGGCTCTGGCGGCGTCCTCCGCCGAGTCAAAAGTTCCAAGCCAAACACGCGTTTTCTTCAACGGGTCCCTGATCTCCGCCGCGTACCTCCCCCACGGCCTCTTCCTCACCCCACGGAACCTGATCTCCTTGGAAACGCCAGATCCGTTCCCAGCTCCGCCCTGAACAGCGTCCGATTGTCTCGCCGCCGCCGCCGCTCTGCCTCGCCCCATAGCCGAAACCACGCGGAATTTCACACCTCAAGGAAAAAGGGCAAAGAAGACAAAAGGAAACAATAAAAGAATCCGAAATTCAATTCCGATGAAGTGGGACGCCATCAACAAGGAACATCAATCGGCAGCATATGTCGACAACCAGCCTCGATCAACCCAATACACAGATTGGATTCAGGGAACGGAAATCGGCCCTCATAATTTCCTCTCTCTCTCTCTCTCTCTCTTTTTTCCCTCTCTCTTTCTTGTGTGCGTAATCCGTGTGAAACGCTGAAAACAAATGGGCCGATTTTTCTTTTAAAAAATCTACACATTTATTATTTAAATATTATTATTATCCCAGTTTTCAAAAACAAAAACAATTACCACAATCATTATTTAAAATGTGTAATTATAAATAATATTAAATTTCAAATTATAATACCAAGCTACCTCATTCATTTCTATTTATTGAATTGCCCAATAAAAGGAGTTTATATGGTTGGAATTTACTAATACTCAACGAAATAAATTAAATATATAATTTTAAAAAATATATAAATAGTGAATGATAATTAAATAATCTTTATTAGACCTCACTAACCCAAATTTACTTATTTTGTCTGAACAAGTCAGAATTGATTGTCTCGATCAAATTATTGAATCACTTATATATAAAAAAAAAATCATTATTACTCAAATCTATAAATAATTAACACATAAGTAATTAAGTACAATCATTAAGGGGCAGTTAAAACTAATCTACCAAAAGAAAATCATATTATTAATTATTATATATTAGAGTCGCGGCGTTCAATTCCGCAGAGCCGCCACGTCAGCTTTCGTCGATGGAAACCGACAGTTTCCGAAATCTGGAAAAACACGGTGGGGGTTAATTAGCAGCAATTAACGTCCTTAATTGCAATCAAAGATGCACAAATCCCCAGCGTAATTATTGAAATCTTTGACTTACTCGGAGGTTGACTGACGACGTGGGCCCCGCCACCGAAGTCGCAGCTGCCGCTGGCGCGATCCATCATCTGATAGTAGCTGTTGAACGCGAAGGAAGCGTGGGCTAGCAGAGTGTTCGGATCGTAACACGTGGCACCCGGTTGGATCGGACGGCAGTTAACCAGGGAGTTTCCACAGGCGTAATCCAGTGCCTGCTGTAGCTTATCCGTTCCCGCGTCTTCGTTCGCCACGCACCACGTCTGGGATCCTCCGGCGAAACTCCCCGGCGGCGACTGGATTTTACTCACCTCCGTGGCCTCGTCGAGGCCGGCCGCCGTGAGTGGGACATCGTAAACCTTCTGCTCGTCTGGGTAAAAGAGGCCGTAATTTCTCTCCGACGTCGGTCCGGGTTTCTGATCTTCGTTGAACAGAGCGAACAGATAAACCTGCAGGGGGACGCTCGGCCGGAGAGGGGTCCCGTTTCCGGCGAGAACGCGGCGGACCAGATTTCCGTTGTACGCGGCGGCGTTTTCCACGCTGGCTCCCGCCTCGTCGGGGTCGCCTTGAGAGGGCCACCCTGTTTCCGAAACGACGATGTCGACGTCGTCGAAGCCGATCGCCGCCATCGCGGCGTAGACGGCGTCGACCTGGGCCTCGAATAAGCTCTGATAGACGAGCCCGTTTTCTGGGTCCGTGTTGCCGGAGCTGTTACTGCTCAACAGAGCGTAATCCAGAGGGATCGAATCCGCATTTGCAGTATACGCGAAGTAGGGATAAACATTCGCCATCAAATAAGAACCGGTCTGCCGGAGAAAGTTCAGCATCGGCTTCATCGCCGGCTGAATCAACTCCTCGTCGAAGCGGCCGGCGGAAGGAGGATACGAAGATTGCAACGCGCCGAGAGCAATCGGAGAAGACACCTTCACCGACGCGACGCCGTACTTAGCCAGAGAATTGTAAACGTTCTCCATCGCAGGGACTAAAAACGCCGTCAAATTTCCAGAAGCCGCGAACACCTCATTCCCCACGGCGATCGCTTCGATCCCGCCGTAGGGCAGAACATTCGACTGCACCCACGAATCCGTCAGCGACGAACCCCCCGCCGCCGCCGCGAGCAGCTCGTTGGGAAGCGCGACGGTGAGGGAAATATTAGAGCCGGCGAATGCGGACAGAACACCCGAATCCGTATCAAATATCTTAACTCTATCCACACCCAGCGACTTCAGAAGCAGCACCACCTGCGCCGGCGATGGCAGGTCATCGGCGACGCGGCCGTAGTTGATCCCGGCGAAAGCGGCAGCATCGGCGAAAGAAGCAACACAGAGGAGGATGACGAAAAGAGAAGCCCAGAAAGGTAGCGAAACTTTCCCCCCTTCCATGGCCGCAGCAGAATCACACTAACAAGTAAGAAACAACGAGCAACGGTTTTCAGGTGGCGAATAAACAACACCCCATACATATAGAAGAGACAACGACGCATAACCGATTTTCGTGGGGACTGGGATAGTGGGCGGTGTGGGTGGTTACTGGTGCAATAATAATAATAATTATTATTAATATCTTTAATTAATAATTACCGTATAACATTAGTGAGGTAAGACAAATCATAATTCATAATTAACTCGGCTGACCTTTTATTTTACTTTGTTGTGTATCGAATGTCGGCGCGAGCTCTTAACCATTCCAGCACCTTGGCTCCCTCCAGGACTTCTTGAACCTGAGATTTGACGCGCTTCTCGTCGTACTCCTGCCGGTACCGTTGGAATTCCGCGATCGAATCCTCGACCTCCTTCACGAGTTCTTCGGTCGGGATCTGCAGGTTTTCGCGTCTGAAGATGTCGCCGACGGCCAGATTCTGCTTCACGATCCTCGTTATGTTCTCCCTCTGGCTTTCCACAAACCGATTCACCGCTTTCGGACTCGACAGCGACGCCAGCTGCTCCTCGCCGAGCTTCTTCTCATTCGCCTGCGCGAATCCGAAAAAAAAAAAATCAGAGGAATCGATTGAGAAATTGCTGCTCTTTTCATGACCTGAATCTGCAGGAGTTGAGCTCCGTACAGCTCTCTTCCTTGTTCTTCCAACAGCGATGGAGGAATATCGACTTCAACCAGCTGTTAAGACAATCTCAACGGTTTCAGACGAGGAGAGAAAAAGGGGAATCATCAGAAAAGAAATATATATTTCACTTTCTGAAGCTGATCTAAAATGGCGTTGTCCGTGGCTTGCTCTCTGGCCGTTTCCTCCACTTCAACATATTTCTGCAGCAACGTTTCCCTAACCTGCGGATCACAAAGCCCAGAGAAAGAGATGAAGAACAGGAGGGGGAGAGTTCTTTCTTCATCATGTCGGAAAAGAAGAAGACTTGCCTCTTCAATGGTGGCACAGCCTGGTAAAATTTTGTCAGCAATCGAATCGTTCAACTCAGGGAGATCTCTATAGAACAGTTCCTTGCATTCCACCTGTAGTACAATACCACAGAGAGGCTGAAGAAAGAACCAAAACAAAAAAAAAAGCGACCCCAACCTGGAAGAAACTGACCGTAAACTGAGCTCGAACGCCCCGAAGATCTTGTTTCCATTCGTCCGGGAACACGTACGGGAATGACTTCGTTTCGCCGCGCTGAATCCCGAGTATCGAGTCGATGAATCCCGGAAGCACGTTGCTGTCGTCTTCCGTGTCGAATTGGAAACCTGAAAACACACAGATTCATGGATTTCAAGCAGCAAGCCAAAAATAAAGAACAAAAAAGATTGTACCTTTACTCTCTGCTGATGGAATGGTTCGAGCTACGGATTCGTCATCCTCGATCGTTTCGGCCGATATGTCGAGAACCGCAACATCGCCCACCTGGAAAAAACGGGCGATGTACCGTTAAATCCAACGAGCCGAGAAATCCGAGGCGTGATGGTCACACTTCTTACCTCGAGTCCTCTATCGGTCACGATTCTGAGTGCACCGAGGGACTTGAGACGACGCCGCAGTTCCCACTCGGCCGCCGTCTGCACATCTATTTCCCTGTCGATCTCGACGGCGATCTTCAAATTCTTGTATCCATTTTCGGGATTCCATTTCACTTCGGGCAAAACATCGACTACAACATCATATCTATGATGCAAAATCAGAACTGCACATATCAGACGACGATCATGGCAGGGTAAGATCGATAACATATGAGAAGAGCAACAGCAGACCTCAAAGATTTCATCGACGCATAAGTGTTCTCCATATCTGGAAATCCGGTCGAGATTCGGATCGAATCTTCGAGTGCCCTTCCACTGACCTGCGATTTCATCGACCCAGTTAAGAACATTTCAAGGATATGAGAGGGGGGGGGGGGGGGATTCGCTTACTGAAGACATCGCATGTGGAA
>KE529221.1:0-13860 GCA_000441915.1 Genlisea aurea | reverse complement strand
CAGTACGGGTAGGAACTCCGACTGGATATGATGAAATATCTAACGACGGACGCTGTATGCAAAATGTGATTAATTAGTATAAACAAATAGCATACCCAAGAGTATAGTATAATAAATATGACATAAATATGGTTGATGTAAGTAAATATATTTACGTGTCAAAAATGATGAATTAATTACTCCATCCCCATTCCCCATTATTATAAAATTTCATACAGACGTCGTATTTTTTGCGGTCAAACCGATGTTTTTTTTTGTGTAAATTTATTTATTTATTTTTACTTAAAAAGTAATTCAGTCCATAACAGTACTTTCAAAGAATAATGGCGGTTGGACCCAGTTCAACGTGGGATGATAATGCGATGGCATGACATAAATGATAAATATATATTTTATTTTTATTTTTATTTTTATTTTTACAGAAGAAGAAGAAAAATTAATTAATTTTTATTCATTTATTACAACTGACTCCTGTCAGAGTAATTGAATGGGATTTACCAAACTTCCAGCGAAGCCATTTATGTTATTTGTAACCACAACCACACAAGTCCACTTCCCTTTCACTGCTCAGAATTTGTTGTCTTGGGATTGTTTTCACATTTTCTATTGGATCCTCTCAAAACAAGTGAAATGAAATCTCAAAACAATTTTTTTTTTAAAAGACAGACATGATTAGAAGCTGCTAGCTGAATGTGAAATAATTTTTTTTTTTTTGTATCATAAAATAGTTTTATTTAAACCTTTTTTTATCTTATTAAATTTTTATATGCAAATAATGTTAGTAGGTGGAGCATTTACTCGGACCGGTGAATTATGCCTCCTCCATAGTAAATGTTTATATATTTCATTTTTTTTTTATTTTAAGCTGATCATAATAATATTCTGTTTTTTATTAATTTACTTTTACAGCATTCAATTCCCTCACTGTGTATTCAACGGTGGGGCCCCCCTTCTCTAACCTATTCCATATTTAATTAGTTGATTAATATTTTTTTTACATACAAATAATATCGACACGATATTAGTAGAACATTGTCAAATGTCACGTATGAAATAAACACATTATATTTTTGAATATGGGGTGGGGTTTTTTAAATGAATCGAAAACCCACCCTAACTAAATGTCGATGAATATAAGTTTAGAGAGTTGATGGGAGCAACTCCAGCATTGAATTTCCTCAACGGTCCGCGTGTGTGTGTGTGTTTTCATGCCTATTTATTAACGAGCCAAGGCTCATTGGAGCATAGTCGTCGTATTTCGTATATAACAATGGCGGCGAAAGTATTTGCTCTTCTGTTATTGGTCTCTGCAGGAAGCTCATTCGCCGGCAGGGTTTTGGTAGAGAAGAAAACCACCGACAACAATTATCTAAGCGATGAGAAGAATGTCGTCAACATCGGAGCAATGGCAGGCATGGGTGGGATCGGTAACGATGGCATCCCATATGGCGCCCTCGGAGGTACCCATCACCATCACATGAGATTTTTTTTAAAGAGGGGTTTTGATTAATAGATTCCTGAACGGACCAACAGGTGGAGTGGGAAGCAGCACGGACGTGACCGGAAGTGGGTTCTCCGGCGTCGGAAGCGTCATAGGGACGGGGCCGCAGGGAAACTTCGCCGGATTCGGAACGCTTCCGACCGGCTTCCACACCATCGGAACTTTCCCCAACGGCGGACTTCCCGGACTCGGCGGCGCGGGTACCGGAAACGGGATCGGAACCGGCGGTGTCGGCAGCTTCTCCCCGTCCACCCCCTGACCTGACGGGGAATGAATAACGCTCGCCTGTTAAGTGTTGTGGTTTTATGCTTTTGTGTGTTGTAGTTATGGAGTTTTATGTAACAAGAATTCATATTCTCTACAGTCGTCTACATTGCCATATCATAAGTGAGGTCAAGGTGTTTTATGGAGTGTTGGATATTTTTAAAGTGTACTTAAATAATATTATATAATATCCGATTCCCATATTTATCAATTAAGATAATTATAATAGCATTTTAACTGTTCGTTTGGTTGGGGGTTGGAGGAGTTGATGGGAGGTATTAAATAAATAGTTACATATTTTAAAATTGAAAAAAATCCAATTTTTTACAAAATTTAAAATGATTTTTGAATTTTTTTAGATAAACCTTAAACCCTAAAACTCAAAAAATTTCAAAACTCACGTAAAATTTTATAAAAAATTAGAATTTTTTCATCGTTAATATATTTAACTATTTGTTTAATACCTTCCAATCCCTCTCATACCCTCCAACAAACGACCACTAAGTTTAATAAATATTTACGTAATTATAATAAATCATTCATTCTATTAATAGTTCATTTATTGTATAATAAAAAAATGATAGCTGACAGTATTTAGAATAAATTATTTTAATATTTTTGTTTAAAAATAAAAAATATAAATATTAGAAATAATCAATTTTAAGTTAGTTTTTTGGTGGGTGATTCCCTCCCCCCATTTGGGCACGCCCTAGCCTAGTTTTGGTTGGGTGAAAATTGGGTTGGGTGTGATAAACGTCGGGTGCATGCCCTCGGATTTCAGATCTATCGATCGCGAGCTGCGAAACGGTGAAATTCATGTCGATTCCGCGGCCTTCATCCGCCGCATGGGAATGTATGCTTCCGGGACCTCCGTCCAGGAACAACGGCGGATCTGCGGATATTTCAAATGCAGGCCTACTGGCTTACGCCTCCGGAAGCTCCGTCGCCGTCGTTGACACTCATTCTATGCAACTGGTCTCCACACTTCCACTTCCTCCCACATCCGCCTCCACTGCTTCCCCCTTCGTCACTGCTGTGAGGTGGTCTCCGCTTTCCCTTCCTCATCACCTCCTCGAAACCGACGACTTATCGCCCTACTTAGTCATCGCTGTCGGAGATCGACACGGCCGTATTTCTCTGCTTGATTTTCGATCTAAAGCCCCGATTATGGTTTTTGATACCAATGGGTCGAGTACGTTGAAATTGGGTATTCAAGATCTATGTTGGGTTCAGGCTAGGGCGGAGTCGTGGTCGCTTGCCGCCATTTCTGGACCGTCGTTGCTTGCTATCTATAAATGCGCCGACGGAGAGTGCTTTTTTAAGTACGATGCTTCACCTGAATATTTCTCTTGTCTACGACGCGATCCGTTCGATTCCCGCCATTTTTGTACCTTGGGGCTGAAGGGGTTTCTTCTTTCTGTGAAATTGCTTGGTGATTCTGAAAATGATGTCGTGCTGAAGGAGTTTCAGATCCGTACGGATCCCTCGGAATTACAGCGACTGGAGAAAGATTCTTCAACTGGAAACAGCACCGGTGCTCCGGCTTCTGCTGTTTTTCCAAATTACGTTGTGAAATTCGCCTTTTCTCCGCATTGGAAACATATGCTAGTTGTGGGGTTTCCGAGAGAACTGGTATTATTTGATATGCAGTATGAATCTGTGCTGTTTGCCTCTGGGTTTCCCAGGGGATGTGGCAAGTCCCTTGATGTGTTGCCTGACTTGAGTATGGAAGTCTTTTACTGCGCTCATTTGGATGGCAAGCTGAGTACTTGGAGACGCAAAGAGTGAGTGTTGTATGTCAAATTATCTTTTTGGCATTTGGTTTTCCTACTGCCTTTTGTGCTCTATTCATCAATAAGGTGTATACGTAGCTTATCCATGCACTTCTGTACTTTTATAGGTGTATTTCTTTTGAGGAACATAAAACGTATCATAGATCTTTGCTTCAACTGATATAAGTAGAGGGAGAACCAAGGTGAAACTGTCATGTTCTTTGTTTGTCTTTGGTAAAAATGCTATGATTTCTTCACGCTTGTCTTTTAGCTTGATGTTGCACTTTCTCTGTGTAATTTTATGAATGGTGCTACTGATATTTTACTCTGCCTTTTCATTATTATGCTATAGTTGAGATTAGTTTTTTAAAACTGAGTGCACTGTTGAAAAATCATTCGCTAAATTTTAGCTGGACTTCTGAACATACTTATTACCATAGTACCTCAGGGGGGAGCAGGCTTATAGTATGCATTCATTGGATGAGTTATTACCTGCTATTGGCACGAGTGTTCCTTCCCCAGCAGTTCTTGCCGTTGCTATTTGTCAGTCTAACTACACACTTCAGGTCATTCACAAGCATTGCCTGGAGACAGATTCTATGAATCCTTTGACTTCATGTGATGAACCCATCGACATCTCTAAGGCACATCTGATAACAATATCTGATGATGGAAAAATCTGGAAATGGTTCTTGACTGCTCAACGTTCTGGGGCTGATCGGAAGGAATTTGTGAGTGCTGACAAAGTGGTTGAAACTAATGAAGATTCAGTGTCTAACATTAATTCCTGGGCGGAAGATCAATCTGCTGCAGAAGATGAACATAGTAAAGTTCAGCAGCGAGAGGATTCAAAAAGCAGAGTGAAAAACCAAAATGGCTCCTCCATTTTGATGGATGGAGTCTTACTTAAGGTAATATAACCTTCTGCTACATACCTGTTAATATTATTTTCATTGCATGGAGATTATCATTTTTCTCATTAGAGGCCATATATTTGCTGCATGCTGCCTGATGTCTCAATTGGCTGTTGGGTGCAGCCTTTCGTCATTCTCTCATGTTATTGCCTACTTGTAGATCAATCTAGTTGGGCAACTTCAACTCCTGTCATCGGCAGTGACGATGTTGGCTGTACCATCTCCTTCACTGACAGCCACTTCTGCTCGTGGGTGACTTTTCATTACTTCCTCCTGTATTCTTTCTTAGTTCCCAAAAGATTGCGGGTTGTATTGCATAAAGTGCTGCATCATTTTAACATTAAATAATTGTCCTTAAAATGTGTAGGTGGTGGAAACTCGCCTGCCGTAGCTGTTCCCCTGGTTGCTTTGGCAACTCAAGGTGGAACGATTGATGTCATTGACATTGCTGCCAATGCCGTAACTGCCAGTTTTTCTGTTCACAATACCATGGTCAGGGGCTTACGGTGGCTCGGAAATTCGAGACTTGTCTCCTTGTCTTATAGGCAGGTCAGAGTTTTCAGTCATCATGCCATTATTTGATCCTATTTAAGTTGTTGAAGTTAAGCCCTCGTGATGATTGTCCTCTACTCCTTACACATGTTTTCTCATGTCTTTAATCGATAACTACTTTTAACGGCTTTTTATAGTTTTCTCTATCCAATTTACAATTTCGTCTAATTTTATTTAGGTAACAGAAAAAACTGGAGGATATGTCAATACTCTTGTTGTGACTTGCCTAAGAAGTGGCCTAAATAAAACGTTCCGTGTACTACAAAAACCCGAGAGAGCGCCAATTAGGGCATTGAGAACTTCATCTTCTGGAAGGTCTGTTGATTACTCTATTATTTTTGCTATTTTATGCGTAATTTTATGATTTTCATCATTTCCTTGGTATCTTCCATGTTTGATTTCTGTGAAAAATTCATGCATGTGCGAAAATTTATTTTCCATCATCTATTTCCGAAAAAGCTGTGATTTTTCCATATCTTACTTGTAGCTAATTTTTAGCAGCATATTATTTTAGGTATCTATTGATATTGTTCCGTGATTCACCTGTTGAGGTTTGGGCAATGACAAAGACTCCCCTAATGGTTCGTGCATTTCTTATATTTTATTTCTTAGAACAGTTTACACTTGAACAAGTATCTATCTTAGTTGAAAGAAGAATATCATATAGTCATATTTGCGTGATCACGAATACAAGATATTTCATGCCTCGGCATTGTGCGAATAACGTTTTACGATGTAGCTTTCTTTATTGTAGGAAATTTTTATTTTATATAAAGATTCAATATCCATGGGATTTGACAAAGTATAAGAAATTTTAATTTATCACTGCTTATGATGCAAATAGTTGAATATTGACTTTTTAATGCAGCTGAGGTCATTAGCACTCCCATTTACTGTTCTTGAATGGACTCTACCGATAGTCCCTCGACCAACCCCGAGTAAACCTTCAAGTTCATCTTCGTTTTTGTCCAAAGATGGAGTTGGCATTTCCCCAATTGAGAGCTCTTCCCCTATAAACCCTACAACTGATGCAAGTAAATAGTTTTACCTGTTATTTTTTTGCAGCATCTATTTTCTTTTGATCTTTCTCTCGGGTATTTTGGCTTTCCTTCATATTTATGTGTAGTGGCTTATCTCTGGCAGAAGAAGGAACCGAGGGGAACCAAGATGAGTTTTCTGAAAGCTTTGCTTTTGCATTGGTAAATGGAGCACTAGGAGTTTTTGAGGTCCATGGCCGAAGAATCCGAGACTTCAGGTGTGCATGTTTTACTTATTCCGTTAATTTCAGCTTATGAAAGTGTTATTACGTTAATCATCTTACTTGGACTGCATGTATCGTATCTGTTTCATTCAGACCCAAGTGGCCATCGTCTTCTTTTGTTTCGTCTGATGGATTAATTACTGCCATGGCTTATCGCTTGCCCCATGTGGTATGTCTGAAATTTCACATCCTTTCGTGTATTTTTTATCATTATGAATTGGGATATAAGAGCACATTTTCTATTTTGCAAAATCTTCATGAATTACATTTGAAATGGCAAACTGTAAGTAATCACATTTTCTGACTCTGCTGGATGTTTATTTCATAGGCTTGTAACATATAATTTTAGGTATTAGGGGACAGGACAGGAAACATACGCTGGTGGGATGTGACAACTGGGCAATCATCCTCATTCAGCACTCACCGTGAAGGTATCAGGAGAATAAAGTTCTCACCAGTTGTGCCAGGAGACCGTAGCCGTGGCCGAATTGCTGTTTTATTTTATGACAACACATTTTCGGTGTTTGATCTTGTAAGATGGCATGTTATTTTAGAAGTTTTTTGGCAGTTTCATTGGTTGAGTGATAATGCCATCTTTTGCATTTTAAGAACCATGGAGGTTATATTCTCTTATTTTGTAGACCCGGGGCACATAACTTTTTTTTTTTTTTCAGTTTCACACTTCTTTCTCTTAGTATGTTCATGTAGAGCTCCATGCATGTGATTACATTTGTTCACTTTTTGTGGTGTTTCGTGGCTGCAGGATTCTCCTGATCCTTTAGCTAATTCAGTTTTGCAACCACAATTGCCTGGGACCCTGGTGCAGGAGCTTGACTGGCTACCTTTGCGGAGAGATAAGGATGATCCTCTTGTACTGTGCATTGCTGGAGCTGATAGCAGTTTCCGCATCATAGAGCTCCCTGGGTATGTCATTTCTATTTATGATGCAGCAGCTCTCCATAGTTTGAGCATAGCCTTTTTTCAATATGATAAAAAAGAAATGTAAGAGAGGATATATTTCTATGATGATAATCCTATGATGATATATTTCTAGTTTCTTTTATCATTTCATTGAGATCACTCACACATTGAGGTTCTAAAAGGTTTCCACGTTGTCTATTAGAATTTTTTTCATTTCTAAAAGGTTTCTAATTTTGGGGTAAATGGATTTTGATTTGGCATAAAATTTTTGTGTGGTTGTGTTGCGATGAATTGAGAATCTCTTATTTCTTTTTTTCAAAAAATATTCAGGAATAGCATTGTGAGTTATGATGGGTTTATGCTAAATTGATTCAATGCAACGCTTGTTTCTACAGTTTTGACTTAATTATTAATAGCTCTATGTCTGAAGTTTCAGTTCTGATGTTTCTCCTTATTAGCATTGTTTCTTATTTTCAGTTTTTTGCTTTTTTTTTTTGAAGTGCAGATGAAATGGGTTGTGATTTTTTCGGTTTCCATATTTAGTTCTTGTGATTAAAACATCAATACAACTGTTTTATGATGCAGATATGATCAGAAGTTTAATGCTTCTTACCCTCGGTTTCTGAAGGAAAGATTCCGGCCGGTTCCTATGTCTTCTCCTATATTGATTCCCCCTCCACATGCCCTGGTATCGAAACTGGCACTTAAAAGATATATTTGTTGTTTTATTTTTATATTTGCCCTTTTCTGTCTCATTACTTCTTGTTGGAGGTCTCTTGCTTTCATGAGAAGTCAACCCACACTCTGCAACTAGGCCATATTATAACTCATTTATACCTCGTTTGTGTGAATCATTGCAAAAATTAGCCTAAGTACTTAATTAATATGCAATACCTTGCATGTTTTATTCAGATCCAGAATAACTTCTTTACTGTTGGAAACTTGGCAACTTGAGAATAATTCCGGGCAACAACAGATGTGCATGCTTATATAAAGTTCTGTTGTTGTAGAGTAGTGCGGAATTGGGGTTTTCGACCTCTCTCAGGACCCTGGATTAACTTAACTAACTAGGAGCTAAGTATGGTTCTAAAAGAATAAAGATGTATTGTTGATGGTCCGAGCATGCGCGCGCACTTGGATTCTAATTATTTTTGTATGATTTGTTTTTACAGGCATTACGGATGATTTTACAGTTGGGTGTGAAACCATCTTGGTTTGATGCATTTGATACCACCTTAAACGAGGCTTCTTCACGTGTAATCAGCGCTCCATCGGTTGGAGATCTTCGTGCGTTTATGATAGAGTCCCCCTGTGTTGGTGATTCTGCTGTTGTAGAGATGCTTCTCAAAGTATTAGAGCCTTACAGAAAAGATGGTATGTCTTCTTTTCTTGTAACTAATGTGAAATACTCGTTCAATAGGTTTTTTGATGGGAAAGTGGTTGATCCATTCTTGAGATGGAAGTCAAGTGTTTTAATTTCTCACCAATTTAATCTTTTTTAATTGATTATGAACTATTAGGTAAAAAGTTTTAAGGTGTAGTCTAAACTGAGAATGATTGATGTGTGATGTTGAAATAGCTCTGTCTAGAATTAATGGAATATCACATTTAAGAAGGATTTTTACATGGTGGCTAGGAAAAATCCATAGTAGAATTGAATTGATATAAGTTGTGATATTTTGGGAACCAAATTGCTATATCCAGATTTTGATGACCATTGTTTTTTTTTTCAATATCCGCTAGGCTGCCTTCTTGATGATGAGAGAATAAGACTGTATTCTAGAGTTGTTAATAAGAGTCCTACATTGAGGTTCGCCTATGCAGCCGCGATTCTGGGTGAAAACATGGAAGCGCTTTTCTGGCTGCAGTTTCCTAATGCTCTCTGTCACTTAATGAATAGATTTCTCAACAAATCTTCCCAAGGTCCACCAAATTCATCGAGAACTCAAATTGATGAGGCATTGATTTTGAATCGAATATCTTCGAAAGGGAAAAGTGTGCCTGGATCGAAGGAGAAAAAAGTTAAGGTATTGATTAAAAAAATACCTTAATGCACCACCGAATGAAATTGATGAAACTAGTGAATTTTAGGGGACCTACTACCTTGTGATTGGAGATTTCTTTCCATTCTTGTCAGTCTACGATGAGCTATTCTTCTCAGGTTGATGGCCTACTTAAGTTGATGGCTTTTGATCAAGATGAACTTTGGGAAAGTGCAAACGAACGACTTCCTTGGCATGAAAAGTTGGAGAATGAAGAAGCAATCCAGAATCGGGTGCATGAGTAAGCCTTATTCAAATTTTATTGATGCCGCATAAAGCTATTCAAAAATACGAGTATTTATTGTCACAAAACAAGAAGCTTGAGGCTAAATCATTTTCACTTCTATCTTTATGTTTTTTCTTATTTTTTGTCTACCTATAGTTTTAGTTTTCGAATTTGACTTGATTTCAGGAAATCATATTGCTTTTCTTTATATATTTGGTTTTGAATCATCATCACCATCATAATTAATTTTTCTAGATTGTTGACATTTATATATCTGGTTTTCTTTATGTATTTAATTGCTCTTTGTTTGAGCATATGAACATATGCTATCAATGTAACCTGAATGATTAGATCAGTAAAGAGGGCTGAAACCAGCTTTTAGCATGTATGTATGAGTCCTTCATAAACGTAATTGTTTGTTATTGAAGTGAAAATATGTGTATTTTTCTTACACGATATGTGTGCATCATCATGCGCAGATTAGTTTCAATAGGAAATTTGGAAGGTGCTGTGAGTTTACTGCTCTCAACTTCACCGGAGAGCTCTTACTTCTATGCGAATGCTCTGCGAGCTGTGGCTCTTTCATCAGCTGTCTCTTCATCTCTTCATGAATTGGCTGTTAAGGTTATTTTTTCTTCTGAAAAAGCTTGCTGAAATTTGATTCTTGAAACTGCTAAATAAAGTCTTATGTTTAAAAATATTTCTAGTACTAGTTTTCGATCAGTCCATCCAAAGTTTAATGGAGTCTAAATCCTATGTTACTCATATGGGCTAGTATTTTTTATATTGCCTCATAAGCGAAAATCAAGCGATGCGAAATTGCTAAAATGGGACTTAAATTTCTCCTTATAGGCGTGATTCTTTCATTTTGATATCCATATGGGATGAATCTGATAAATCCAATGCGGTTAAATTTAATTCATTGAAGCATTATGCATGATTGGTTATTGTCATATAGGTTGTAGCAGCAAATATGGTGGGAAATGAGCGGTCAATGTCTGGTACGCATCTGCTTTGTGCAGTAGGGAGGTATCAAGAAGCTTGTTCTCAGGTAAACTCGTCCTCATTTAGGTTTCCTCCGTCATAATTATTTCGTCTTTGCTGGGGTTACCCCATTCAATCCTTGCAGTCAGTTGAAAAGAAAATATGATCATTGTGTTTGTGTGCTTCATATGAGAAATGTCAATGCAATTAGTTGACGTGCTTGTGCGCATGCCATTATTATGCTAAAGAATATGAAAGAGTCTGATGTTTAATAGTTGGTGCCTCTAGTATAATTGTCCCGACTCTTTTATAATAGTGGTTCGATTATATTTATTGTGTTTTACAGTACTCAGTTGTTTCATTCAAGCTCAAACGACAAGAGTTAGTTTTATTTTTTGTTGTTTACCGTATTTTTTTTTCTAGTTACAAGATGCTGGATGCTGGACGGATGCTGCAACATTAGCTGCAACACACTTAAAAGGCTCGGATTACGCCAGGTTCGATCTTTTTTTTTCCTTTTTGCAATAGTCAAGCCAAGGTTTTGACGATTTGCTCTCCCTTTCATATACATGAGTGTGAGCGCAAGATGATATGTATTCCTCCCATTCTTTTAGATGGTGAAATCAAGAATTGTTGAATTTAGATTTCGTTCTTCGGTTTGTCCGATTGGTGATTGCATGGATTTGTTATATGTGTTTATATGGATGGCATCTGCAGGGTGTTGCAAAGATGGGGTGACCATGTTCTTCACGCCGAGCACAACATATGGAGGTATTATGAATCGCCCTTCCTTTTCGGAAACCATCAATCAATCACATGAGAGTCGATGATCTGATGGCTTCTTTTTGTTTGCTGCGGGTGTGGTATGAATTTCGCAGGGCGTTGACGCTGTATGTTGCAGCGGGTGCATTGCAAGAGGCACTGGCAGCACTGCGGCATGCTCGGCTTCCTGACACTGCAGCGATGTTCGTAGTTGGTTGCGGTGAAATATATTCGGGATTCATGGCTGGATTGGATTCGGAACAAGACGTGGCTTGCTTGAGGGAAAAGGCGTCAACCCTTCCCGGGGTCAGCCCTTGGAATGAAGATGCAGTTGCAGTTAGTGAGTATTTTGGACAGTACCAAAGAAAATTGGTACATCTTTGCATGGACTCTCAGCCCTACACTGACTGACTGACTGACTGATAGATAAACTCCTCTCCTCCCTCCCTCCCTCATACAGACAGACAGACAGGTACAATTGAATCCGATTATTTTTCGTTAATTTGTTGTGTGCATTCTTGTTTGGATTCGTTTTTCAGTTTGTTTAATGTGTGGTGCTGGTTGGTTATATATATGGTGGTGTCTTGATGCCAGATGATGTGATGCTGCTGCATGAAAACCAGCTACATGAAAATGTAACTAACTATGAGCCGAATATCTATCGAGTGGGATTTCCATATTTTGAAACCTCGCTTTTCGCAATTCGGTATATATCAAAATTGCATTTTTTTTTTTTGATGAAATACATATTAATTTTTCATTTTTATACTAAAATGATGAAATTCTTTTTAATATCTGAATAATGGAATGGCCATTTTGATATTTTTGAATAGTGTAATTGTTATTTTTAAATGGCAATGTGGACGGACAGGTATACTATCTGTTTTTATTATTTTGCATCTGCAAACTTGCAAAGTAATAAATTAATATTAATATAATATAATATAATAGTCGAATAGAAATATGAAGCATCCTTGACTATTATTGAAATTAAAAAATAAAAAAATTAAATAAATAAAGTAGGCCAGTCAGCGGAACGAATTTTATTTTGTTATATATATTCATTTTTATCGATCCTAATAATTCTTATCCTATTAAATAAATATCCAGATTTTTTTCCTCTCCACGAGTTGACTGACTGACCCCAAGGCTGAAAGTTCCTCCATCTCCATTTCTTGCTTCCTCAGCCGCAGCAGCACGGTGGTCGGCTTGCTTTTTTGGACTGCAAAACTTCTCCAACACGGAGGTTCGCTCAACTGCCGACTTCCCTCTCTCGCCGGTAATTCTTTTTTTTTTTTATCCGGGGAATCGAATTGACTGGACTAGGGTTGACTGAACTTTTATTTATTTATTTGTTTGTTTGCTTGTGGAATTGGATTCTTGAATTTTTTGTTCTCGATTTGCTAAATACTGAGACTCAACGATCTTAAGAAATTCACTTCATTGTATGTTTTCATTTCTACTGCATTTTGAACACTTTAGTCTCAGTTCCTGGGCTATTTATTCGTTTTCTATATGAATTCTGAATTATATTCAACTTTGTTTTTCCAGGTGATTCAGAGCTTCCTCATCTGACTTTAAAACCAAGGGTGAATTTGCCCTTGGATCTTCATCCTAAATGGGACTTTATTTTCGTCCGTAGATCAAAATGATGCTGCTTTTTTTAGTTACGTTTTTACTGGCAAAGCCATCGGCAACATCAGCCTCTAGATTATTGAAGCCCGATCCTTGCATTAAGGCTACAGTCGATGTCAAATCATCGGAGGGCATTACCAGTGAAATGTTTTATGTGGATGGAAAATTGGTGGATCAATTTTCCTTCTGTGAAGCTTTGAGAGAATCTTATGAGCAACACTGCTCTGTTTCTGAAGATATTAGAAATCGGTACTGCCACGTGTTAGGTACGGATAAATCGTTAGATGAATTCTTTTGATTATTCAAAATGAGAGATCGTATGCTGGATGTGTTACTCCTATGAATGATCCTTTCGCCGTTATGTCTTGCAGAAACACCGCACTTATCGGCAAAACGACAAGAATTTCGAAATCTTGGGTTTCAAGAAAGATCTAATGGGAGTGATTCATCACAAAATCCAAACAGTTATTGGTTCAAACCTAAAACTCTGGCCATGACTGTGCCGGTATTCTTTCTTTTAGGCTGCACATTGATCTGTCCATGCTTCCAAGCTAGAAAAAAAGCAAAAGATGAGCCAGATGCATGTAAGAACATTCACTTCTTTTTATTTACTATTTTAGATCTGCATCGCTACTTATTTGATGATGATGCTTAAGTTTCCAGCATTGCTCTTAAGAGAATAAATTCACTGCATTTGAAGATTCAAAATCTTGCCCATGATTGATTTTCAGAAGCTTTGATTATGTGCCATTTTTATGTATATATTTTTTTTTACTATGAGAAATTGAATTCTCTTTCGTCTCTATCAACTTTGGTTATTGATTGGCGTTGCCAGAAACTTGTTGAAAGTAAATTTTCTTTCCTCCCTTAAAAGATTCACATTGCAATCCGAAAACTTGCTTACTGACATACCGTGATGTAATAAACCTCATGGTGCAGTGTCTTCAATATCATCTTTGGAAATGAATGCTGCTTTTGAGAAGATTCCGGGCAGTCCATGGCGAGAGCCGCCCAGTCCATGGCGAG
>KE529210.1:0-14532 GCA_000441915.1 Genlisea aurea | reverse complement strand
AAATTTTTGAAAGATAAAGGGTAGAAAATGCCAATTCCCCAATGTTAATATTATATTTTATTAATTATTAATTAAGCCTTAATTAGGGGTTACAAATTATAATATTTTAAATAATGACCCATCAATATACCATGCACGTGGTAGTTTGAAGTTCGAACGTGGAACACTCAACTTCAATTCTTTAACTAACCCATAGGCCATAGCCACATTAATTAAAACCAAGGACATAATTGGGAATAAAAATTACAACTTTGTTTCAGTCTATGAAATTTAAAAAATAATAATAAGTACGATTTTTGTTATTTTTAATTGCGAGAATTGAAAATCGAAAGCAGTACACGTTACTTAATGTTGTGTGTATGGGGTATATGTATGGTACGTTTGAAAACGCCTTTTCGTGTAATGTTGATGGTCAAATTTCTGTAATAAATCACATTGAAAATTGGGTGTTTGACGACTTTAATGTGAAACAATAATCAATATCGCAATTTTCACGCTTAAAATTTAATAAAAAAAATGACTAAAATTTTTATAATCTTGGACTAAGATTTACAACATACGAATAAATAAATATATATATATTAATTAAAAATTAAGAAAAGTGAATATATATATATGTACATGGTTTATTATATTTTATACAATCTTTATTTTCGATTTTTTTGCAAAATATATCAATCTTATTTCATAATTACAATTCATTTTGTAGCAAAATATATTCAATTCCATTTGATAGTGTCATCAATTTAGGTATATTTTGTCAAAAAATATCAAAAAATGAAACATTCATTTTTTCGTCAGTTAACGGCGTTGAGTATAAATTACTAATTTTTAAAACAAAAGGTATATATATTGTAATTATGAAAGATTAGAGATATTTTTTTGCGAAAATAAATTAGATATAAAATGTAAAAAAAAATATATATATATATATATTTGAATTGATCGTTCGCTTTCGTTAATCATTATGACAAAACTAAAAGGGACATACCTAAACGTGAGTACAGTACAGTGTGTGTTATTTATGCAGCATCTACGACAAATAATAACTTTGGGAAGGGAGGGGTCTACGTCTATATCAATCACGCATCAACACACATTAATTACAATTACTCCCTATTTAATTAATTACTTATCCAATTTTTTTATTTTTTAATCAAACTATATAATATAATTAATAATGATCATGGGATTTTTTTTATTTTTTTTTTAATTTCACTTTATTTTGTCCCCATCATCGTATCCGCACCGCACGCCTCTTTCTTCTTCCCCCCAGTGTCCCCACACACAAACTGATATTGACCCAACTACCCTCCCCATAAAGAGAAGGGGAGGGGGGGTAATTTGGTAATCTCCACCGAGAGAATCGAAATCACCCCTCATCATCATCACAACATGAAACACTGACATGGGAGGAGAGGGAGAGTGTCTGACAAACTCCACAAACCTTCTGAAAACCTCCGATGCATAAAAAACGACGTCGTTCACGTTCATTACTTCATCCATCATTCATGTTTTGCTGCATGATGAAATAAAGAAAAAAAAAAAAGAAGAAATTGTAGCATAGAAAAAGCAAGAGGAGAGACTGGTTTTCGAATTTCGTACCCCACCCCTCGGCCAGCAATCGCTTCATGTTCCCAACAAACTCTGCCCGCCCCTCTCCCTCTCTCTCTCTCTCCTCCTCTCGATATCTTCGGAGGAAGTTATAATTTCCCTTCCTTCCTTCATCCTGAGAAGAAAAAGCCTGTAGCGTAGATTCTGTCTCAGTGGGTTGGTTGGTTTATCTCTCGTTTCCGTCGGAGTATCTACAATGGCGCTGCTTACCGTTCTGGGGTTCTTCTTCTTCTTCTTCTTCATCCTCTATGGCAATGCCCAGATTGTTGGTAGCACGGACCGGGAAAGTTTGATGTCCTTCAAGGAAGCCCTTCGGAACCCAGGCGTTATTCAGTGGGATTCATCGGTTTCGCATTGTAACTGGACTGGGGTTTTCTGCAACGGGGAGAGTAGAGTTGTTTCTCTGGTTCTTTCGAATCGCGATCTGAATGGCCCCATTTACACTTCTCTTTACTCTCTCACTGCACTTACTCTCTTGGATCTCTCTTCCAATCAGCTGTACGGAGAAATTTTGCCGGAGATTGGTGCTCTTGCCGATTTGATGGTTCTGGACTTAGGGCACAACGGTTTGACAGGCGAGTTACCGAGCTCCCTCGGCGAGTTGACTCGGCTCCAGATCGTGAGACTCGGGCCGAACCTGTTGTCCGGTAGGATACCGCCGGAAATCGGGAACCTGGAAAAGCTCCAGTCTTTTGACGTTTCCGGCAATTCTCTCACCGGAAATGTACCGCCCAATCTAGGGAACATGACACAGCTACAGGTGATGGCTCTCGGGAACAATTTCCTCACGGGTTCTCTGCCGGCGAATCTCTTCTCAAAGCTACGCCTCTTGACTTCTTTCGACGTTTCGAACAACTCACTTTCCGGGAGATTACCACCGGAGATCGGAAAGCTCTCCGCCCTCAAGGTGCTTTACCTCGGCGACAACCGTTTCTCCGGACAGTTATCACCGGAGATCGGCGAGTTAACTAATCTGGAGATATTGTCTTCCCCTTCATGTCTCTTCACCGGCCCAATACCTGAAACCTTCTCCAAGCTGAAATCACTGAGCAAACTCGATCTCTCTTACAATCCACTGCAAAGTCCGATTCCGACGGCCATTGGGGAGATGCATAACCTGACCGTGTTGAATCTTGAATACTCTGAGCTCACCGGCAAAATACCTGGCGAGATAGGCAATTGCAGGGATCTGGAGGTTTTGCTCCTTTCATTCAATTCTCTCTCTGGAAGCTTGCCTCAGGAGCTATCGAACTTATCATCCTTGATCACATTTTCCGCTGAGAAGAATCAGCTCTCTGGCCCGTTGCCTTCTTGGTTAGGGAAATGGTCCCAAATGGATTCGCTTCTCCTCTCGAATAACAGATTCTCCGGGAAAATCCCACCTGAGATTGGGAATTGCTCGATGCTGAGTCACGTTAGTTTGAGCAGCAACATGCTTACCGGTGAGATTCCTTCCGAACTCTGTAACGCCCCTCTGCTCTCTGAGGTTGAGCTTGCCCACAACTTCTTCACTGGAAGCATCGAGAAAACATTCGTCAACTGCAGAAACCTGACTCAGTTAGAATTGATGCGGAATCAGATCGTGGGGACTATACCGGATTATCTATCTGAGCTCCCGTTGATGGTCCTTGAACTGGAATACAACAACTTCACCGGCAGCATTCCTCTGAGCATTTGGAGTTCACCAACTTTGATTGAGTTCATTGCGGCGAACAACCAGTTGGAGGGCTACCTTCCTTCAGAGATAGGAAATGCTGTTTCCTTCGAGCTTATCGTGTTATCGAATAACTATCTTACGGGGACGATACCTCCGGAGGTGGGGCAACTCAGATCACTCTCTTTCCTGAACCTGAACTCGAATTTCCTTGAAGGAGGTATACCGTCTGAGCTCGGCAACTGCACTAGCCTCTCGACCTTGGATTTGGGCAACAACAGGCTGAATGGCTCCATTCCTGAGGAGTTAACGGACTTGCCACAGCTACAATGCTTGGTTCTTTCGTATAATGATCTCTCGGGGACCATCCCTGGCCGTGCTTCCAAGTATTTCAGACAAGTTTCATATGTTCCGTACTCCACCTACGTTCAGCACCACGGGCTGTATGATCTTTCTTACAATAGACTGAGTGGTTTGATTCCGGAAGAGTTGGCGAGATGTTTGATCATTGTTGATCTTCTGCTCAACAACAATATGTTCTCTGGGGAAATACCCGCTTCCATCTCCAGGCTGTCCAACCTGTCGACACTGGACTTGTCGGGGAACTTGCTCAATGGCTCCATTCCTGGTGAGCTTGGCGATTCAGTGAAGTTACAGGGATTATACGTTGGGGATAATCGGCTTACGGGTTTGATCCCGGAGAGCCTTGGAAAGCTGACTGCTTTGGTGAAGCTCAACTTGTCTTCGAATTTGTTATCTGGTTCTGTTCCTCTCGGCATCCGGAATTTGATTGGGCTCACTCATCTGGACTTGAGCTCGAACTTGCTGACTGGGGAGCTCCCGGAATCTCTGTCGGAGTTGGTGAATCTGGTGGGGTTCTATGTGCAGGATAACCAGCTTTCCGGTAGTATCAGTGCCCTGTTCAAAGATGCTGTTGTGTGGAGAGTTGAGAATGTTAATCTGAGCGGCAATTTGTTGACCGGCGATATTCCGACATCCTTGGGCAATGCGTCGTATTTGGCGATGTTGGATGTTCATGGAAATAGTTTTTCCGGTGCAATTCCGGTGGAGTTGGGGAAGCTTGCTGAATTGCAGTACCTTGATGTCTCCGGCAACATGCTCGCCGGGGAAATCCCTGGAGAAGTTTGCAATCTGCCAAATCTTCAGTATCTGAATTTAGCAGAGAACAGCCTCGAGGGTCCGATTCCGGCTTTCGGAATCTGCCGAAATCTGAGTAAATTGTCAGTCGCCGGGAACAAGGATTTGTGCGGTGGGATTCTGGGGTTGAGATGCCGATACGGCCGGAGAGCTTCCGCTGTCAACGCTTGGGGAGCGGCTTCCATTGTTCTGGGGACAATTCTAACGGCTATTTCCGCAGTTATCGTCTTCAGAATCTGGACGAACAGGAACGGAGCGGATGCAGAGGACATCGAAAGCAGTAAGCTCAGCAGTTCCGACGATCCGAATCTTTACTTCCTCAGCAGCAGCCGATCGAAGGAGCCGCTGAGCATCAACATCGCGATGTTCGAACGGCCGTTGCTGAAGCTAACCCTCGTCGATATTCTCGAAGCGACGAACGATTTCTCGAAGGCGAACATCATCGGAGACGGCGGATTCGGAACCGTGTACAAGGCCACCTTGCCCGACGGCAAGATCGTCGCCGTGAAAAAGCTGAGTCAGGCAAAAACGCAGGGGCAGCGCGAGTTCCTGGCAGAGATGGAAACGGTGGGTAAAGTGAAGCACCGGAATCTGGTGCCGTTGCTCGGCTACTGCTCCTACGGTGAAGAAAAAGTTCTGGTTTATGAATATATGGCCAACGGAAGCTTGGATCAATGGCTTCGCAACCGCACCGGAACCCTAGGAATCCTCAACTGGGCCAAGCGGTTCAAGATCGCGGTCGGCGCGGCGCGTGGACTGGCATTCCTCCACCACGGTTTCATCCCGCACATAATCCACCGCGACATCAAAGCGAGCAACATCCTGCTGAACGAGGATTTCGAAGCCCAGGTGGCCGATTTCGGACTGGCGAGGTTGATCAGCGCCTGCGAGACGCACGTCAGCACGGACATCGCGGGAACCTTCGGGTACATACCGCCGGAGTACGGTCAGAGCTGGAAGGCGACGACGAGAGGCGACGTGTACAGCTTCGGAGTGATTCTGCTGGAGCTGCTGACGGGGAAGGAGCCGACGGGACCGGAGTTCAAGGATATCGAAGGCGGCAATCTGGTGGGATGGGTGATCCAGCATATCAGGAGTGGGAAATCCGTCGATGTTCTCGATCCGACGGTTCTGGATGCGGATTCGAAACAGGCCATGCTTCACGTCCTCCGCATCGCCGTGTTTTGCTTGTCGGAGAATCCTGCCGCTCGGCCGACGATGCTTCATGTCCACAAGTTCCTCAAAGGGATCAAAGATCTGAACGAATGAATGAACTCTCTCACTCATGTAGTCTTATATATCTGCACTACTATTTCATAATTATGAGGGTTTAGGGGACGATATAAACTTTTTCTTCGCAAATTCGTTCCTGAAACGCGAAATTTCTCGGAGAAATGGGCGTTAGGTATCTCTGGGATATCCTCGAATCCTGCAAGAAAACCCTTCCCCTTCACCATCTTCAGTAAGTCTCCTTGTGTTAAATTTTTCAAATGCCTCGTGGTTTTTGATGTGAGTGATGCTTCGTTCGCCATTGTCGAAAGGAACAAGAAGGTGTGCGTGGATCTGTCTTGCTGGATTGTACAGCTTCACAATGTGAATCGATCTCACTGTCCGTTGAAAGACAAGGTTTATCTGAAGGGTTTGTTCCACCGTCTCAGAGCCCTCATCGCTTTGAATTGCAGCCTCGTCTTCGTTACTGGTAGGTTAATCTATGGCTTTTCCTCCCCGTCCGTAATTTTCTAACCTAATTGTTTCCGCATGTAATTTAGACGGCTCAATCCCTGCCATGAAGCTATCTACATATCGGCGCCGTCTGAATGCCGTAAATGAGGTTGTAATTTTCCACCATAGTTGTCTGCCATCAGGATTCATTGGACTAACTACATGCTTCGGTGATTGATAGCAGCCCGTCTTAGAACCTTGTAAACTGTTGCCTGTCAAAAGAAACATGGGGTCCGAGTTCTCACGGATGATCAAAGAAGCCAAGCTTCTCGGTGCAGCTCTTGGGATTCCATGCCTCGATGGGTAACTCATTGTGGACTTTAGTTATGGTTATCTGTAGTTGACAATATGATTGTAATAACCACCAACATATTGCAGGATCGAGGAAGCTGAAGCCCAGTGTGCATTGCTTAATTCGGAGTCATTTTGTGTAAGTAAATGGGAACTTTTAGATCATGAACTGGGAAAATCGCCTGCTTATTTTTTTTTTTTGACATTGCCAGGATGGATGTTACTCTTCAGATTCAGATGCCTTTCTTTTTGGTGCAAGAACAGTCTATAGAGAAATTTGTCTTGGTGAGTGAGTGAGTGAGTTTCTTATACTTTCTCTGTTTTTCTATCTTCCTTTTCCATTTCCGATACGCCATTTTTTTGAAAGTTTAGGTGAAGGAGGTTACGTTATTTGCTACGAAATGGATGATATCGAGAGACAACTTGGTTTCGGCAGAAATTCTTTGGTAACATTTCTGTTTCAAAAATCAAAAACCTTGATAGTTTGATGACAGCAATCGATTTTCAAAAACTGAAATATTTTTAGATATCTCTTGCTATCCTTCTTGGGAGTGATTATACGCCAGGAATTCGTGGTTTTGGACCCGTAAGTTTTTGTTTGGTTTTAATGTTCTTTAAAAGCTTTCTTTCTTTTTCTTTTTTTTTTTCAGTTTCTGATCATGCTCATGTATGAACCTTGTTTAGGAGTCAGCTTGTAAGCTTGTGAAATCTCTTGGCGATAAGGCCGTTCTTCAGCAGTTTACTTCGGAAGAGCTGCCGATACTGACCAAGCCAAAAAGCTTAAAACAGAGAGGCCAATGCGACAACAAGGAGAACGCCGGCCCTAAAAATTTGCACGGTGAGTAATTCCGAGACTCATATCTGATGTGAAATAACGATCATCTTTCTTGCAGTAGAAAGAGATTGCGATACAAGGGAAATGAAAAATCATTTCCTGAGTGTGATCAATGCCTACTTAGAGCCGAGATGCCACGCAGCCGAATCAGAGATTGTTCGCAGGTACAAAATGCTGTCAAAAACATACAATAGGTTCTTATCAATAACGCGTAGCGTGATTTTTCGTTACACAGAGTCCTCGCTCTCTATCCATTCAACCGTGGACGGCTTCACGAGATTTGTGCTCAGTTTTTCGAATGGCCCCCTGAGAAGACAGGTTAAGAGAGCATCTTTATTATAAATAAATGTGCTGCAAGTTCATCATTGTTAAGAAGCTTCCATTTTTATGTATCAGATGAATATATCCTACCAAAAGTTGCAGAGAGAAGCTTGAGGAGATTTTCCAATCTCCGTTCCTCTTCATCGCAATCCGGAGTCGATCTACCCTTGAACGAGGTATCGAGCAATCTGTCTTTCGGACTGTATTTTTTGCTAAACAATCTTCTCTCCTGTGAATGCAGATGCCCGTGAAATGCCCGGTATCCTGCATTAAAAAGACGAGGAAGATCCATGGGAAAGATTACTTCGAAGTTTGTTGGGTAGATATGGATGGCCTGAATGCCTCCACCGTGCCCGCTGATATTCTAGAGAGGTACGTACGTACGACCGTGACTTGTGGATTTCGCAAGATTACTTTTCTCGCTTCATCTTCGATTCCTTCTGATTTTAAACTAAATCAATCTCCAGTGCTTGTCCTGAAATGATCCATGAGTTCCATCAGAGTAAGCTGCGGAAACCGAAGCAGCAGCGCCCGTTGAGAAGGAAGAAAGCTGAGATCGAAGAAATCAACGAGAAGTTGAACGAGTTACTGCTACGAGAGAAATCGCAAGAAGAAGCGGATAGCAACAGCAATGGAGTCTGTGAAATCATCGATCTCTGTAGTCCACCACCACCACCAAAGCCGCAACGGACGGAAGTCTGTGATTCGATCGAGTTGAGCGATACGGACAGTGAAGTATCACCGGACCATGCAAGAAAAGCCAAGGAGCTAAGAATTTTCCTCTCAACCATAGAATGAAGGTGCTTTTTTCTTGTCTTAAAATTCAGTTTGTCTTAATCCTTAGCAACATCGAGATGGCGAGATTTCTGACTAGGGAAAGCCTCTCTGGATCATCATCTCCTTCCTCACTGAGGGCATCATTCAGGAGAAGCAAAATATCTCTGCAACCTTTCTCAACCTTTCTCTGACGAGCCTCTGCCTCTAGTTTTTTGCTCATTTCGACGCCCCGCCCGATGCACGAAGATGGCAGCTGCAATAACGAGCAAACGGTTCGATACGGAGGAGGAGAGTCATTCAAATGAAGAAGAGGGGGGACCTCCTTTACTTACTTACATCTGCCAGTTGAGCAACCCTGAAAGCGTAACTTCTCTCCGAAACTCCCGGAACGAGTTTGTACAGGTACGTAATATCCTCCTCGCCCTGATTTACCCTCGTCAAATAGTTAACGTGGTATGCTCCGACCCTAACCGGGAACTCGTTTCTGATTTCGACGATTTCAGGGTAGTGAGTGACGAACAGCAGCATGCACCGTTTGCGGTCCAGAAGGTAATGCAGGGCAGCGTAGGCGATTGACACTCCGTCGTGCGTGCTGGTCCCCCTCCCGAGCTCGTCGACGATGACCAACGACCGCGACGTGCAGTGCCGGAGGATGTACGACGCCTCGCTCAGTTCCTCCAGGAACGTGCTCCTCCCGAGATGGATCCTATCGGAAGCGCCTCCCATTCTGGTGTAGATTCCGTCGAGGACGTGCAACGTCGCCGAGGACGCAGGCACGAAACTGCCCATCTAGAGAAAAAACCAGGTTGGTTGATCTTATAAGCTTTTCATGAAAACATATCGAAACCTTTCCCTTTTTTTTTTTTACCTGAGCCATGAGAGATATGAGACCGACTTGTCGCAGGTAGCAGCTCTTCCCGCCCATGTTCGGCCCCGTAACGATCTGGCAGTGCTCCGATTCCGCATGCAAGTTCGTGTCGTTCGGCACGAAACTGTCGTCCTGCTGCATCACGGGATGTCGACCCGAGACGATGTTTATCTGAACCGGCTCTTCGTCGGGCACGAAAACGGGCCGAACGTAGCTCTACAATATACGGTATATATAGGAATCTTCAAAGACTTGATTTTTTGTTTTTCGGCATAGCGTTCTGAAGAAAACTTACTTTGTTGGTCATGGAAAGCACAGCAAGAGAGTGTAAGCAATCCAGAGAAGCCAGTGCCTGTACAGCAGCCCGGAAATCGGAATAGCAACCCTCGACGAATGCCCGTAAAAACCCGTCCCACGCAGCTCGACAGACGACGACGAGCTCCTCGTTGGCGAGGGCCAACTCGTCTAAACCTCGCAGCACTTGAGGCGGATGGTACCTAACGGCTCTGGCCGTGCTGCTCACCTTGATCCAGTCCGAAGGTACCGCTGCGTCCGACGGCACCTCGATCAGATGCGTGACTCGGGCCACGGTCGAGAATTTCAGGGAGGTTCTGCGGAGCTGTTTCCGGTAGAGGGGAAGCAGCCGGTTTAAGGACTCGTTCGCTGAGTTCACTCTGGCCCTTGCCGAGGCAACCTCGTCGAAATTCCCGTTATCGGTGATGAAGAGGTTTCGGAAATCCCGTTTATCTGCGGCTTCTCTGTCGATGCTTGACATAAACTTCGAAGCGGCATCCGTCACTGCGGATGATGCAGCCGTCAATATTAACTTCCGCAGCAGCTTCGACTTCACTTCCGGACGCTTCTTTTCTTCGTCGGAGTTACAAAGCGGGCGCAGCCGCCTCCCCGCAACTGAGATAGCCTCTACAACTGAAGCGAACTGCGAAAAAAACATATAATTATTAAATAAATAGTTACATATATTAAATTTAATTTTTTACCAAAATGGTTCATATATATAAACTATTCGTTAATAACTAATCTCATACCCTCCAACCAAACACCCTCAGTAAGTGGTTAGTTACCTCGGACCAAACACCCTCAGTAAGTGGTTAGTTACCTCGGACGTGGTGGCGGTACGGTGGAATATTCTCGAGATTCCACGCTGAATATCGGGAGCTTTTCGCAGCGCGACGAGCACGTCCGATACGACCTGATGAATCTTGACATCTGAAGAAGCCATGATTTCGGAAACAGCGTCGGAACGATCGCAGATCATGTTTCTATCGCACAGCGGATGAGTTATCTGCGAAAAAAAAAAAAAGATAACAGGTAGCCATTGCTGATCCATGATATTTATAAAGTCAGAATCTTTGCAGCATTACCCAGTGTCGAAACGTCTTCGAACCAAACGTCGTAAGCGTGCGATCCATACATTTCAGCAAGGATCCCATCCCCGAGCCATCGGAATCTTCCAGAACCTGTAACAACGACCCGAGTTTTAGTTAGATCGTTCTCTCTATGAACATCGCAGCTATAAGAACGACCGGCCGACCAGCCGACCGACCTCGAGTTGTTGCAGTGTGTTGGCCGAAAGATTCATCTCCGTGGCGCTGGAGAATGGCCGGAACGAAGCTCCCGAGGAGCAAAGAATTCTTTCCAGTCCAAACTGTCGTAAATGGCGGGCGACGAAAGCTAACGCTCGAACAGCCAGTTCGGGCATCGCAACGACACCAATACCATCCTTCTAAAAGGGCATCAAGATTATACATACATACATAAATCACGTTCTTATCAAACGAAAAATGCATCTGATTGTATATACCTGAACAAAGTCGGCTTCATTCAACTCTTCTGCTAAGCGCTCGATTCGAGCGTTCGATGCCGACAGTAACTGTGCAGAAAGAGGGGACAATGCAGAAGAATTCAACCTTTCAGAACTAAAAACAAACCACCTACGAAGATCTGAAAAAAACAAAAAAAAACAACCTTCTCAGTCTGCTTCGATATGGGCTCGACGAGAAGTAACTCAGTCGGGCTATAGTTCAGAACCACTGCTTCCAATCTATTCCTCATGAAATCATCATCGAACTCATCATAAACGACATCACCGGCAGAAATCTCAACGGCTACAGCCCCTATCCTCACATCGACTCCGCCATTGTTGCAGTCGACATCCTTCTCCACGACGCACAGCAGATAATTACTCGATACCATGAACCCTTCTTCTTCTTCCTCCATTCCTCCTCCCAAATCCTCTGCCGCCTCCAGAGTCGCCTTCGTGTACAATGCAGACAAGCCGCGGCAGAACGGAGCAGATTTATTGAGTCCATGAGCCTTGATCGCAGCAGTCTCGGTTTGTTTCACTACGCCGACTTTATAGCCCGCGTTAACGAGTCTCCTCACGTGAACGTTTAGCCTGAAGGATGGTATGCTAGCAGTGAAGAAATTGTGGTCCATGTGGGAAAATATTCCCAACACTCTAGCAGCATTCACAGCATCCTGATCGAAGAATCTGTACTTGTAACCAACCTCAATCATCAGAAGCACGTCGGGGTATCTCCTTTTCAACTCAACCACTTGCTGTTCTAGAGGTGTGTACTTGGTGGGATTTGGGGTCTCGGTTGAAACCTCTGGAAGATCTTCACAAGGTTCTGGACGCCGGGAGGGCTCGTCGTCGCGTTGAAGGTGCTTGTCTCGGTGCGAGTTGAACTCGTCTATCTTCAATCGCTTCGCCGGGGAAAAAGACACGCTGGCGGTGGCTTTGGGACGAGGTGTCGGCGCATTTCCCGGCGAGCACGCCGAGGTGGTTGTGTCGTCGGTAGAGGGTTTTGGTTTCGGTGCGAAGAAGCGAGAAATGACTTGTTGTTTCTGTTTCCCCATCGCCGATCGCTTCTTATGGGGCCGATTAAGCAAGCCCTAATGTCTTTGAATAGCCAGCCTCCATAGCCTATGAAATGACGCGACTGCTTCCTCTTCTCTTCACCATTCCATTATCCTCCATTTGACTTCTTGCTCTGAGAGCATCCTCCCACTGCCCCACAGAGGCATGAATGTTGGATAACAGAACATGAACTCCAGATTCATCTGATTTCAGTTCCATGGCCTTGTTTATGACGACTTCTGCCAACCTCACATCCCCTCTATCCCTGCATCCCTGTAACAGAGCTCCCCATATCGCAACATCAGGCTCTACGTTCATGGCTTTAACCAGATCCTCCGCCTCGCCTGTCTGATCATTTCGGCAAAGCAAATCGACCATCAAACAGTAGTGCTCCAGCTTAGGCTTCCCCATGTCATTGAAGATCTTCTGAGCTTCGTATACTAAACCTCCATGGCTACAAGCAAAGAGGGCAGATGAGAAAGAGTGATCGTTGGGCTTCAATCCTCCTCTCTGCATCAGGCCAAAGAGTTGCATTGCATCGGTCGGCCTTCCGTGGACGGCTAGGGACTTGATCATGACATTGTAGGCGAAAACATCCTTTTGCCTGATCTTGATGAACACTGGAAAAGCTCTGTGAATGTCTCCACAGTTGGCATACATCTCAAAGAGAGCTGTCCCCACTATTACGACCATGGCATTCCAATCCGTTATCAGAGAATGTACCCATCTCCCGGATTCGAGATCGTTGAGATTTGAACAAGCAGTTAGTGCAGCAACGAAGGTGAAAGAATCTGGTTTCACTTCATTTTCGGATAGCATCTCAAGTAGCAAATCTACTGCACACCGAAATGCGCCGTTCTTGTTGTAAATCGACATCATGCAGTTCCAAGATACCACATTTCTGTGGGGCATACGATCGAAGAATGCCCGTGCTGTTTCGACGTCTCCCGTGCCGGAGTATAAACCGAGCATGGCCGTCCATGTCACGACGGTCTTCTTCTCGGGCATCCGGCGAAACAAGTCTTCAGCATTTGCGGCATCCCTTGCTTTAGCATAGGCAGAGATCATGGTGTTCCAAGTGACGACATCTTTCTGGGGCATTTCGTCGAACAGTGACCGTGCATTCTTTACATCTCCTGAGCTTGCGTATTTCCCCAACATCTTATTCCACGATTCAATACTCTTCTCCCCGATATCATGGAACACCATTCGGATCTCCTCCAAACCCCAATTTCCCTTGGAAGACGACGACTCGGCCTTCTGAACATACATATCAAAAATGGCGTTCCCGACTGAGAAACTGGCCAGAAATCCGGACTTTATCACGCGAGAATGCATCTTCTCGCCGACATGAAACAAACCCATGTTAGAACAGGCTTTGAAAACGTAAGGGTAAGTGAAATCATTCGGTTCGAGACATCTCAGAGTCATTTCGTCGAACAGGAACAAGCACCTCGCGGAAGGTCCGTTATATGCGTATCCCCTTATCATCGCGTTCCAACTCGCGACGTCAGGATTAGAGAAACCACCCATCTGAGCGAAAATAAGATCGGCATACTCCATTTCTCCGAACTCGGTGCTTCGCCGCAGCAATCTGAGGCTCACTCCGGGCGTTTTTTTATTATCGAGGCAAGACGTGATGATCGCCGCATGGATCAGCTTCAACTGCTTCTGCGAACATTTTCGCAGGAGGTTCGAAATCTCGAGCATATCAATTCGTCACAAATCCAGAATGAAATTCTAACAAACTGCCGCAATTAAGCAACAACAATCAACTCATCGATTTCACCAACTCGAACGACCGAGGTAAGTAAAAACTTTTACCGTTTCATTTTCCCATATATTTTATTGAGAATTACTGAAGGCAAAAGGTAGCCTGGTAATTTTACCAAATCGACCATTCGAAAAAATTACCAAACTTTTGTCGATTATGACCGATGGGGGAATTACAGTGAGGAAAAAAAAAAGAAAAAAGGTGAGTGAATATAACAAACAAGAGATGGGTTGTGAAGTTTTACTCGCTCATTTCTCTTCCTTCGTCTCGACTTGCCGCCGGTAATCATCATAATGTTCCTTCTTCTTCCTCTTCTTCTTCTTCTTCATCTTCTTCACAGAATCACACACAAATGCACGCAGTAGAAAGTGGTGTTTGCTCCTGTTTTCGCAAACAATCTGTTGGGTTCATCGGTTGCACTTCTAGAAAATGTGGGTTGTCTTTCTTTTTCTTTTTCCTTCTGGGAGTAGGCAGTCAAAGATGGCAACTTTTATCATCTTCCCAGTATAATGTTGTCAGTATTTTTGTCACTTGAAGATTTAATTAGAAGAAAAAAGTGTTGCAGAGAAATTAAATAGTGTGTGGTGGGGGTGGGGGGAGGGGTTGTGGGGTGAGAAGGGAGAGAGATGTAGTACAC
>KE529206.1:0-13730 GCA_000441915.1 Genlisea aurea | reverse complement strand
AAAAAAAAAAAAAAGTATTATTACAGGTTTAAAAAAGTCAACCTCATGTCATATCTTGATTTCTTTTGTCTTTTTTATAATTAATGTTGACGTTCTAATCACACTAACACTTAACAGCACCTGAAAAAAATAATCATTTCCAATTTTCCATTAATTAAAAATTTTACCAAAATTGTTTTTTTCCCGCAATTATACAACAAAAAAAAAACACAATAGGATCAGAAATATAGAGACAACTTCTCCTCAATCCTGCTCTGCACAATTTTACATATCTCCAACAATTTGCTTAACCTGTCACCACCTCCATCTCCGTTGGGCCTCACCACCATCGATCTCCCATTCTCCTCCTCCTCCTCCTCGCATTTCCGGCCGTCCGCTTCCGCCTCGGGGGGGTGATCAGAATCCCGGGTTCCGAAACCGTCGTAATCTTCTTGCCGATGATTCTGCAACAGTCCGCACCCGACCATCTCGACCAGTTCATCCAGCGAAGGACGAGCATCGACGCAGGGATACGGAAAATCGACGACGACGGCGACGGCGACCGAAGAATTCAAGACGTACGTCGAAGACAGCTCGCCGCCGGAGTATCTCATCAGCCGCCAGTTGAATAGCCTCCTGAATATCGACGGCCACTTCGGGACGATGTAATACGACGAGCCGCGGAGCTGGAGGGCGGTGAAGTTCTGGACGGCGATGCCGGCCTCCTTACGGGCCAAGCTCGATCCCATCGCCTTGCTGGTTTCCGCCAAGTAGTCGAAGATGCGACGTTCCAGGCGGGATTTCAGGGCATCGAAATCGTCGTAGGTTTCGACGCCTCCGGATGACCACGACGAGAAGCCGTCGTCTTCGTCGTCGTCCCAAAACGGAAGCTTGGAATCGCTCAGCGAACGGATCAGCAACTCGGCTCGCGGAGAAGAGCTCCAGCCGTTACTCGGCAGGAACCACGAAGCGAATCTGCGCTCGTCTCCGGAACGTTCCAGGAGCTCGATCTCGGGACAAGGCCAGCCGGCGGGATTCGCATCGACGGCAGCCGCCACGTCCCTCATCGAACGTTCCAGCGCCCCGTTGAAGGCCGAAATGCAGTCGTTGGGTTTCGGACTCCGATCTTCGACCTCGTCGATACCCTCCAGGCTCGAGTTCAGATGAGAAAACACCAACTCCCGCGTCTTGATCTCTTTCAGATCGATCTGCTGAGGGGACTCCAAGGCCAGCCACTCCAGACCTTCCCTCAGACATCCGTCGCTGAAAAAACTACCAGCTCTTTTCGACTCGTCGCTTCCCAGGAAGGCGATGCGAAATTTAGCCACCCTCGACCTGTCGATCTCGTGGAGCCCTAAATCACGGGCGACGGCAAACGGATCAGAATCACCAGGACTGCAGTCACTCAAGACGAGGAGGGGTAAACCCGAACCGCGGTTCATCGACAGGATAAGCCTATGCAGCTGTCTCTTCCGCAACTCCAACGAAACATCGCCGGAAGAGAGAAACAGAACGGCACTCGTCCCTCCATAAGCGCTATCCGCATCTTCGGACGTGGAATGCCTGATAACCGATAAACAGCAAACCTCATCGGGGTCGGATTCGAAGCTCATCCACCTTCTCCAAATAGCAAGGTCTCGAGACGATACGATGAGATCTCTCTCGCTGCCTCGGTTTTCAGGAATGAGCTTCGACTTTAACCAGGAGCTTGAATCCGGGAGGAGGGTGGTGGCTTCATTCCGAGCAGCGCCACAGCATCCATAAGAAGTCCAGACAACCAGCTTCCAGCAAAGACACTTACAAGCTCGATTTTTCTCCAAAAGTGTAGCGGCGACCACATCTGAAGGATTCACGACGGAAAACGATATCTCCTGAACTTTATGTCTCTTCTTCACGACGCCATCTATGTTCAGGGCTCCGAAAATGCAGGGTTGCTTTTACGGAGATAGACGAAAAGAGACAAAAGTAAGCACATGAAAAATAACATTTTTACAAAAAAAATATGGCAGCATACTCACATTTTCGAATTGCCAAACAGGTGGTCCCAGTGGAAGTAAACCCAAAGCAGCATTGGCAGCCATTCTTTTGTGTTCACGAAACTCTCTTCTCTTCGTAGAATGACGCTTCCATCTCCTGAATGACGAAATTAGCAAGCTAAAAAATAAATCCATTGCAAAAAAAGAAAAGAAAAGCAATCAAGAAACCTTAGAATCAGCTTAAGTTTGGCATTCAGAACTTCCTCTTCGATATGACTGCCAGATGACACGAGTGATTGATCCTCGTCTTGCATTGCGGTAGTATCCTCGGCATCTTCGAAATCTTCAACTGCAGTAAAATCAGATAGCGGAGAAACAGCAACGGAATCACTCCGGCCGAAATCACATTTCGTTTCAGAGTTCAATTCCATCTGAATAGGTGCCGGGACTTCCACATCAGACTGGACTGATCTATCGAGTGAATTTCTGAAAACGGGATTGGCTTCCGGAACTGTATATTCATCTCTTCTTTGCAGCTGAACAGGAATCATATCGGAGATACGTAACGCAGATGAGCCCCGTAAAACAGAGCGATCATCGACCCGGCCAGCTTCTACATTTGGCGTCGTAGCATCCGTAGGCGTCCAATATATTCGATTTGGTGTACTGCTCTTGGGGGACAAAATGGAGACAGAATCAGGCATTTCGACATCAGCAACTGGAGCAGTGCTTGAAGCTGTACTAGGGCCAGAAGGTTTAGGAATTTCCACGGGAACATTCTTTAGCTTCGGTTCTTCGGCTTCCTCGAGTGACCTTGGCTCACCCACAGAAGAGTAAAACACATCATCAACTATCAGACTCGACCTCTTTTTCTCGACGAGTTTAGACCGTTTGATCGGGAAGTCATTATCAATATTGATAGATGAATTTTCCTTCACTAAGTATGGTTCTTCGAAGTCCTTCACTGAGAAACCATAAAATTCGAGAAGATCTCCTATATCTTCTTCCTATTAAATCAAACAGCAGGAGAAAAAAAAAAAAAATTAGCATGATGCACTTACAGGGCAGACAGCACTTACGAAAATCGAAACAGCACTCGCCTCCATTCCGAGCCATTTGATGACTTGAGGAATTGGAATTCCCTGGTTGATCTGAAGACCACTGTTCAACGAGGCAAGCGCTCTGGTCCGCAACTAGACACAAAATAAACATTCACTACATAGAAACTTTGTAAAAAAAATTAACCGGGACATATACCTTAGAGAAATGAGCGTGCATTAGGCATGCTTGAAGATAACTAGCATTTCTGGCGAGCCTAAAAAAGGCAATAAAATTACCAGTTCTGCATGACCTGCAACACAAGTAACGCACATACTTGAGGGTAGAGAAACTCGTATTACATGCCTTTCACCAGAAACAGTCGCAAGTTTCAACAAACCTCGCTACATTGCGAGCAAATAAGACTTCAGATGACTGCCTCATCTCCGGGGTCATCTTAGCCAAATCAAGGGATAACTCTGCAGGTTCAACCTGGAACATTCTCGTTAATAGTTTGCAGCATTATCGTAAAAATAACGGGGTACCTTTTCATATAAAATATCTTACTTTATAGCCTGGGTGCTTGTCAAGTTTGAGGAGTGCATAATAACCCCTAAATTCTTTCTCAGAGGGTACATGTATCCCTCTTTTTCTATGATCATCATATAGCTGAAATAACTCAACAGAAGTTTTGTTCATCTGCTCAATGTTAAGATGCGCATCGAATCCCTCTGAAAACCCCTCTCCCTTCATGTGTTCGCATAACTCATGCATAGCTATTATGTGAAGACGAATCTGGCAGGATAGAGGAAAGTTTACAACGTGGAAAAATACAAAATAACCAAAACATTCTGTCATTCAAACTTTAAAATCATTAAATCTTCTTTGGAAATGATCAAGCATACTGATGAGCAAAACCATTAAAAGATAAGCAAAACCAGAAAGCAATTAGAGAGAAAAAAAGTACCATTTGCTCAAGCATACTGATTGCTTCTAGGTCAAAAATATGTTGCATCCTCAAATCCATACGAACAGCACGCATTCTATCCCAAAGAAAGTTGTATAAGCCAAGAAACGTATGATCATAAGGTTTACGCAGCAAACTAAGGAGATATTCCATAGTTGTTTGCAAAACTGGCATGGGACGGATAAGCTCAGCTTCCCTCTCGGCAGTCCGATTGTACTGATCAAAAGATCTAGCAATCAGTAAATGGTGTAACACTAGTCACTGGGTAACAGAGCGAATGCACACCTTTTTCACAGCAAGAGTTTCGCTTGTATGATTTCTATCTCCATCAAGGCGTTCATACTGATCGAGATCACCTTTCCTTTCACGCTCTGCTCTCTCAGATTCTACCCACCAAAAGAAATTAAAATACCTATTAATTGATGCTTTTTACTGATCCAGGCGATATTGCTAAACATAAAGCAAGACGAATCAGCTGTGCTTAGGGGAAGAGATTTAAAAAGATTACAATTAAAGCAAAAAGCAGAATAAAACAACAAATCACATTTTCAGGGAAAAACTAATCAGTCAGGCATTCTCAAGACAGTTCTAAAAGATCCACGCATAAGGTACATAATGGAGAGGCTTTCCATCAATAAGAATAAAGCTACAACGAGATGGTATAAACATTATCTTTCGATAATATAAATGAATATAAAATCTCTAAAATAGATACCTGGACACATGTCTGCACATAATCCAACTATGACACTTGATGTGATCAATCCTTCATTATCGGTAGAAATGCCACCACCAACAGTATCCTCGACAGCATCAATGGCTGGATCTCCAGCAAAATTCTTCTTGGTGGGCATCGTTTGGTACTGACTTTTGGCAAGTGAGTTTTGGTTCTTTGACATATGCAGGGCTTGCACAGGCTCGTTTAGTTCATCCCTGAAGCGAGCTAAACGCTTTGCTTTGGCTTGTGATTCTCTGCCCAATGAACTTAGCTAAATTATTATTTTCATAACCCGAAATTACATAATAGAGAATATATTTACCGGTCAACTTCAGTTTGATAGTTCAATTGCTCTAGCGAAGCTTCAGGTGATGATATAAATGGCATGCCAGTGTTTCTGGAAACAGGAGCTGACCATTTATTGTTTATACCATCAAGTTTTTCAGTGTATCCAGATGTTGAAGGCCTTTCATTTTGAAGACCAGCAGGTCTGGAAGTAAACAGTATCATCAGATAATGAGCAAAATAATAATCTAGAAGAGTAGCAATTGGGCAGGATAAAAACGAACAGAGATAGAACAGATTAAAGTAGGAAAGAATTTTATGTTACAAATTTCAACACAGGAAATTCCAGAAAAGGATCATTAGAAAAACGTAAAGATACCATATGCTAAACCGTCCATCATACATTCTTTGTTCATCCAGGGAAACATCTGGATTCTGGATTAAATGCATTCCACCAAATGGGCTTGTTGCAGATCTTGTCCGTTTTACTACTTGGATATCTTCATTGGAGATACTTCTTTTGGGTTGGATCAAAGAATGTGTTGCACTGAACGGAGGCTTTGAAAGGTTATCATGAACTGGGGATGAAGATAAGTGCCTGAGAAAACATATCAAGGCAACATATACAGAAGTTGAAAGCAAAAAACCCAGAACCTGGAAATCTGGATGAAGATGAAGGGCGATTTCATCCATTTGTACAAATGAGGAAACGGTACTTTTTTATAGCAAGAAAATAAAATTTAGGGTGAAGGACAGGCAGTCAGCTTGGCGAGATAATTACCTTTCAGTCCCAACAGGAGGACGCTGAGGGGACTTCTGAAGTGGAAGTTTGCCCTCAACAGCCAAAGGTGGGAATGGCTCTGTTTCAGGAGCATCGAGGTCTCTATAATCAATTATGCTTCTGGAAGGACTATAAACAAGAACAAAAGAAGACAAATTTAAAAATATAAAACTAGCAATAAAAGATATTCGAATCATATCCATGAACAAATGCAAACTATTAGCAAATACCTTGTATTGCCATACGAACTGAAATTTGCATCTTGCCGAGGAACCCCGCCAGTAGACAGGGTGGTGGCAGACTTTGTTTGTTTGTAAAAATTATCTGCATTCATTGTCTTAAATACTGGTCTAGACCCTGATGGCAAAACAGGCAAAATCGTTCCCTGTGCAGGGAGGTTAAAATTATATCTTGGAGAAGTAGGCCTGTTATTCCAGAAGGAAGATGATGATTGCAGCCTGAGCATACACATAATAATGGATAAGAAATTCGCACAAAACAACGAATATCACATTACACAATACAACCGTAAGGATGGTGAATCTACTTCTTATTGTTAAGTAGTAAGTAGGACACACAAACCCCTCAGTCGGTCAACAAAATCCAATTCTTGTAAAACGAACATAAAAAAAAAAAACGGTTTTCTTCAGGGACCAAAACTAACGTACACTAAATTCAAATTACTAATAAGAAAATCGGAATCGAGTCGCGTATTTTACTGCACTCACTCAGTTCCCTTCTGACGGAGGACGGGAACCACCGCCTCCGGCGAGAGATTTGGTCGCCATTTCTCCTCCCCGTGAACAGCCTCCGGACCTTTGTACATTTTAAAGCCATCCCTTGACATATTTCCTGAAAACTCCATTCTTCCAAGGATCTAGAGATTCAAGAATTACTGCCATCGGACTTCGGAGGATCCACCACAGGCGAGAAATCGAATTCAAACACCGGCCCCTTCATCCTAGGGCTCAAGAAATCGAAGGATTGATTATTCAACTTCCCTAAATTTTATTTCATTATTCTAAAAAGGAGTATTTATAATTATTTGAAAAAAGATATATATTTTTTAAAATATTTTTTTAAAAAAATATTTTATTCTCTGCTTAAATTCCCCTTCACCTGCCCGTTATTCCGTCCACGTTCAGATTTCATCACTCCTACCATACCCATTCATTAAAAAAAAAAGACCCCTAAATCACGCTTAAATTTTTCCCCAATCCCCCCAACTATATAAATACCGACAGCGGAAGAGGAGAATAGAATAGAATATAAACCCTAATCCAGAAATCGATGGCGGAAGCTGCTCCATTACCGATCCAGAAATCGGAGGAGGAATGGCGAGCGATTCTCTCGCCGGAGGAGTTTCACATCCTCCGTCAGAAGGGCACCGAGTGAGAGTTTTCAAGTCGATTACGATTATTCGTACGAGGATTTTAATTCGAATTTCCGTGCAGGCCTCGAGGCACCGGCCACTACGACAAGTTCTACGACGACGGCGTCTACAATTGCGCCGGCTGCGGCACGCCTCTGTATAAATCCGCCGCCAAATTCGACTCCGGCTGCGGCTGGCCGGCCTTCTACGAAGGCTTCCCCGGCGCCATCCGTCGTTCGGTCAGTCCTCCTCTGTGTAAAATCTTTCTCCCGCCGTTCTTCTCGTCGATTGAGATGCGCCGGTTTTTTTTTTTCTCTCTCTCTCTCTCTCTCTTTCAGCCGGATCCCGACGGAAGGCGAACGGAGATCACGTGCGCGGCATGCGGCGGGCATTTAGGGCATGTTTTCAAATGGGAAGGCCAACAGCCGGTTCCGACGGAGGAGCGTCACTGCGTGAACAGCGTTTCGATCAAGTTCATTCCCAGCGATTCTCCGGCGCCGCCGCCTCCTCCTCCTCCTCCCAACTGCAGTTCCTGTTCTTGCGGTCGGAAGTCTGAATGAAAAATCACGTCATGACAAAAAAAAAAAAGAAATCGAATCGTGATAGAAAGAAAAAAACATTCCAAAGATTCATCTCTGTTTACGAAGGACCACCATACCGTACACGAATCCGCCTCCGAATCGAGCTTCTGCACGAGGGGCATTCCTTCATCCCCCGCTCCTCGTGAACCTCATCGCACGCACCGCACACCACCTGATGCGCGCACGGCAGGAACACGACGGACGTCTCCTCGGACAAGCACACCACGCACTCCCTCTCCCGCCTCACGCCGCCGCCGGAATTCTCCGAATCCCTCCTGATCGCAGCAGCCCTTCTCAACGAATCGGTCTTCCATCTCAGCGACGAGATCTCGCCTTGGAGCCGTTCGATATCGGCCCTTTGCTTCCGCAGGCTGGGTTCGGCCGCTGATCTGATGGTTTCCTCTCCGGATCGGGTCGAGGCATCGATTTCGTGTCTAGCTTCTCTCATGGAAATCACTTGTGACAGTATCTCATCCTTGTTCTTCTGTTCTTGATTCGCTTTGCCCTGTCGAATGCATACAATTAAAAAAAAGTCGAACTCGATATAACTTTTCACTCAGATACCATACCATCATTACCTCAACTTGAGATAGTAAGAATCTGGCCTGCTGCAGCTTCTGCTGTATATGCTTCAACTTGAGATTTTCACTCACAAGTTCATCCTGAAAAGCTGTCTTCTGCTTCTCCCATTCCTGAACCTCCGTTGAAATCTTCTTCTCTCTCGCTGACACTTGCTGAAAATTGGCACCTGATTCGACGGCATACAGTTTGGCACCCTCCAATCCTCTCCTCAACAAGCCATTCTCGACTTGAAGCTTCTTCACGGTGCAGCTGGACGTTTTCGCTTGTTTGTCGGCCTTGAGCAGAGCTTTCTCCATCTCGCTGAGTTTTTTCATGGCGTTTTCTTCTGATAGTTGCTTCTCTTTCACCAGCCTCTCTGTTTCTTCCTTCTCCCGTCGAAGCGTTTTGAGCTCGTCTTTCTCCTTGCTCAGCCTCCTCGCGGCCTGCATCACCTTCCGGTTCGCCCATCTCGTCCATTCTTGTAGCTGATCCTGAAGCTCTCTCACTCTGGGAACCAGCTTCTTCATCGTGGCATCATGCGGGAAGCCGAATTTTGAAGCGTGAAGATTTCGGCTTACGTGGACGGGATTCGAAATGGCTTCTTTATCCGGAGACGACGACGACGACGACGACGACGACGGAGGAGCACTCTCCGTCGATACGGGCTTTACGCCTGTGGAGTTTGCTGCAACCCCTTTGAGCTTCTCATCCGAGATCAGGCCGCCGAAACTGGTGAGTCGACCAGCCCTGCCCCGGGACGAGCTTCTAGAGACGAAACTCCGATGATGCTTCTCGAAATGCATTGATTTCTGGCGCGAAATGTAATCCCTCTTCGCAACTCTTCTGTTGCTGACAGATTTCTCAGCAGAACCACCACCTGTTTTGTGATAGTTGTTACCAGGAGAAAATTTTTGACACTCCTCTGCAAGTTGCCCTTTCAGAATGAATGATTTCTGGGGGGGGTTCAAAGCCGGCGGCACCTTTCCCATTTCAGGTGCAGCAATATCAGAAAGAGGCGGATTCGGATCAGACGTTTCGAAACAATCCATGGCACAAGCATGAGAGATGTCCATGTCACATACCAACAAGCACCACATTGCATCGCCAATGCTGAAGAAAGGTCTGATTTCTCTCAAGAGGCAAACCAACTCAGCCAATATATACTTCTCCATCTGCGGCAAATCCTGAAAATGCCGCTCCTCCGGAGAGGCGCTTTTTTGGTCGTTTCTGAGGAATTCCAGTGTGTTCTCCACCAAATTCGACATGGTGTCTTGACGGCCATACCAGAGTCCGGAACGGAGGATGGCTTTATTAGCAACCTCTTTATTGTAACCCCTAGCAACTATTTTTTGTATGGCACTCCTGAAGATTGTGTCCAGGTTGGTTAGAACGAGATGCTCCAGTTCTGATTCAGCAATGTCACCCCAGTCAGCGTTGCGGAAATCATCAGCCGATCGATCTATCCCTTCCCAAGTTCGGCTCAGGTTTGGTTCAGATGTCCCAACAGCACAAGAATATCCAAGGCCGAGATTCGAAACATCGGAACACACTTGACACATATTTGAATGTCGACTATGAGTCTCGAACTTTTCAGCCGAGAACTCAAAACCGGCCCCTGTTATTGGCTTCAGGGGATCGGATAGCGGTGGATCTCCCCGGAATTTCCGCTTAGTCCGACTACCATTTTCTTTTGATGTACTGCCGCAGGCCTTGGCAACCATTGATGCCATATCTATCCTGCATGTGATGAAATCATTCAAATACAGCCAACCACTTGAGTTCAATAAAAATAGCTGTAAACTGAATCGATGAAAATATACCAAAATATCACATAACACATCTATGAAGAGCTTTTTATTCCAAATCCATCATACTTCCAATTCGAAAGATATCGACACTCATAAAATTTATCGACGAAACTCTCCATAATCGGAAAATGATACACGATCACGCTGAAGCAATAAAAACTAGGACACAAGCAAATTTTCTTGAAAAAAAAAAGAAAAAGAAATTGATCATCATCCAAAACAGCAACTCTCCCGGCTAAAACGCGATCGCTGGATAGATGAAACAATACCTCGAGGAAAAATCATAAACAGCGAATGAAAAGAAATCAGTGATCGATTCCGATATATGCAATGCTTGAAATCTCCGCACTCGAAATCATCGATCCCTACCGCGATTCCACTTTAAAAAAAAATCTGAGAAATGAGACGATATATATATGGAATAAATAGCAGTGGAGAGAGAGATTGCGGATCGGATAGTTGTAATTTTATATATTTTATCAACATGCCTTGTAAATTGAAAACATGTTACTTTGAATGCAATTTTCAAATCATTTCATAAAACATTATTAAATATTTAAATATATATGATTTAATCCATACTTAGAAATTATAATTGTATTGAAAAACTTAAATATCGGCTGAATAAACAATTTTAAATTTTATCAAATTGTTAAAAAAAATATTTATTTAAAATAAATCATTTTAAATTCGATACTTAATATACTTCATTAAATGCATAATGACGTTTTATAAGTGTATAAGATGTTTAAAATTCACTTGAATCTTCAATGCTTAGCTTAAAAAGATATTAAATATCGTTATATAACATAAATAGATCATTAATTTTAATTATATTGCTAAGAAATAATTATTTAAGCCTAATAAACTATTCTAAATACAATTCTATCGTCGATATACATCATTTAATATATAATGGTGTATTATGGATGTATTAAATTTAAAAAAAATGATTAATAAATTGTTTTAATTTATGTTCTGGAAAACTTTTAAAACTGTTTTTATTAATTTAATGTTAATTTTCAAAAATAATTTTTTCTTATGAAATTATGGATAAATTAGAGATGTTCTGAAAAAATGTTAAAAGTTTATGTAAATTTTAAAAATTAGGCATAAAATTAAATTTTTATTTGAAAAATAACAAATTAGTACTTTTCACAATTTTACTTTTCAAAGTTATATTTGAAAAAAAAAATTCAAAATTAAAAATAGGGTTTAAATTTTTTTCAAACAATGGTTTAAATACAATTTAATAGTTAATTAAATTTATTTAATGTTTTAATTAGTTTTTGGGCCTTGAATTTGTAGAATAATAGTTTAAATGGGCCTTTTGAACTTGGGCCTCGGATTTTGAACTTGGGCCTTGGATTAAAAAAACAACATTGGGCCTATTATAGCTGAGAATGGAGGTGTGCGTAATGGAGGAAGAACCGATATTCGCTGAGAAGAGAGAAATCATGGAGACCACCAGATTTACATGCAATCCAAAAGCATGCGTTTCTCTTCCAATTCTCTCCCCTCTCATACTTCCTCTGGCGATCATTTTCAGAAATGCGCACGTTTCTCTGATGTCGTGAACGAACCATGGAAAATGATCCTGACTCTTCGGTTTCACCGAGGTAAATTCCGTTTCATCTTGTTTTGATTTTTGTGATGCGGTTAGGGTTAGGGCTGTGGTCTTGGATGAATGAATGCTTTTGTGGAGATGATTTTTTTTGCGCATCGCGAAATGTATTCTGTTGAAACAGGGAAACTGAGAATGCACCAGACGAAAGTTGCGATGGACAATTCTTCGTAGTTGGAAAGAAACTGCTGTTCTCTACTTCTTCCATTTCTTTATCTGCTGAAGGTACGCCGAATCTCCTTCACTATTATTCATTTGTGGTTTGCTCACTCGTTTTAGAGTCCTGCATTTTGAAAATGATGGATAAGAATGAGAATTTGGCATAACATGGGCTGTATATATGCATGCATCTGTTGATTTCCACATCCGAAATTCAATGAACTTTGGTTTAGAATTAAGAGATTTAGAGTTGGAGGAGGTGGGCTCATCACAAGAGTGCTCATCATCATCTAGAGGGGAGAGTGAAGATGAGGAAAATGGCAAACCAGATGGATCAAAAGTGAGTGCCACTGCCTCTTCAGATGCAGAGAACGGTAAGACGGACGGAAAAGACGATTCGCAATGGAAGGGATTTCTTCGAAAGCTGAAAAAAGGGCATTCCTTCCATCCCACCATGCCTCACCTTCCTTCGATAAAGAAGCTTTCGAGAAAGAAAACGAGCCGGAGTCCACAGAGTCTGCCTTCCCTCCCTTCCTTGGATGCCGACTTGTATTATTGCTTCGAAACTTCTTGGAAGAATTTCTCTCTCTCGGATCTTCAGGAAGCGACAAACAACTTTAGTCACGGTATAACATCATTCAACGTTTGCTTACTTTGCGCTTTCGAAATCACATTGTTATTTTATTGCAGAGAACTTGATTGGAGAAGGAGGCTATTCTGAAGTATACAAGGGGCATTTGGAAAATGGACAGTTAATAGCTGTTAAGAGGCTGATCAGGGGAACGCCGGAAGAGATGACCGCAGATTACTTATCGGAACTTGGGATTTTAGTTCACGTGAATCATCCCAACATTTCTGGAGTTGTGGGCTACGGAGTCGAAGGAGGGATGCACCTCGTTCTTCCGTTATCCGCCAACGGAAGCCTATCCTCTTTGCTCAAAGGTTCTTCTTTACTGAACTCTTATCTAATCTTATCGGCTATAAATTATCTTCCGCTTTTCGTACGATACTCAGGCGAGAAGGATAAGTTGACGTGGTGCTTCAGATACAATATTGCCCTCGGAATCGCATCCGGCTTGTCCTACCTTCATGAGGGATGTCAAAGAAGAATCATTCACAGGGATATCAAGTCGGCCAATATTTTGCTAACCGAAGATTTCGAACCTCAGATTTCGGATTTCGGGCTGGCGAAATGGCTTCCAGATCAATGGACTCATCTCACAGTTTCACAATTCGAAGGCACATTCGGGTAAGCGAGCCAGCAGCAGCCTTTACAAACTCCATTTCTGTACTTCGTTTATTAAATTCTGAAGCGAAGCCTTACATACACTTGTGTTTCGATACAGTTATCTGCCTCCTGAGTTTTTCATGCATGGTATAGTTGACGAAAAAACCGACGTCTACGCATACGGCGTCCTGCTGCTCGAGCTTCTCAGCGGTCGCCCGGCCATCGACGAGGCACGCAACAGCGTCGTGATTTGGGTAAGACGATTCATCAAAAACAAAAAAAAACAAAAAAAGGTTCAGTTCCCGTCTCTATCGTTGCAGGCGAAACCTCTTCTTCATCGCAACGACGTGTCGGAGATAGCGGATCCGTCCCTCGAAGGGAACTACAATGTAGAACAGATGAATCGCGTCATCGCGGTCGCATCGCTGTGCATACATCAAAATCCGTCCGAGAGGCCTCAGATGAGCCAGGTATACAAATTCGAAAGCTGCGATTTTCGGAACATAGTCTCTGAATTCCGGCGTTTTCTGCATTTTTTTTTTTTTCGGATTTCGGGCGATAAAGGTGGTGAGGATGCTGAGGGGAGACGAGGGACGGACTCACAAGAACAAGAAGTTCGAGAAGAGGCCGGCTCTGAGAAGGGCGACGCATCC
>KE529191.1:0-11216 GCA_000441915.1 Genlisea aurea | reverse complement strand
GGGAATTTCTTGAGCCAGTTCTTGAGGAAATAAAAGTTGTCTCTAGCTAAACAATGACAAAGAGACTGACTGGTAAAGTAGAGCAGTCTATCTCTAGTTGGGTACTTACTAGGTGAGTGAACCAGACCAGACCTGTCATTTCATCGTCAACGTATTGATAGAAAGATGAATTGGAGGAATAGGAGAAACCAACTCCAGCAGGTGATTCCAGGTACAAGATATTAGCCGCTGCAGAGCGCATAGCAGAAGCAACGTTGGGAAAGAAAATTGACAAACCACACACAACATGTGTGAAAAGAAGAAAACCTTTATTCCAACTGTAGTTGTTCTTCACCAAGATGTTGTTATTCGGGTGGAAGGGGCCGTGTTCGCTGAAAGCCCCCGCTCCGATGGATGAACAACCAGGCCCTGGCACAGATCGGGTAAATAAATACACCTCCAAATTATGGTGCGCTAGTTGTTAGTAATATATAATATACACCTCCATTCAGCCAGACGACGAGAGGCTTGGAATCGGGCTGAGTTTCCGCCTCCACGAAGTAGTAGAAATACGATCTCTGCCGCTTCTCATCCACGGTCACGTAGCCGGAATACTGGCGGAAATTGACCGGCGGTTGGCCCGGCAAGCTTGAGATTCTATCGGCTTCGTAAGCCGATTTCACGGAGTGAGCAGAAACGCAAAATGCGAAAAGTATCGCGACTAGCACCATGACTACTTCTCAGCTTCTCCTTCCTTCAAAAGTTCAGAGAGAAGGCGGAAGGAAGAAACTGAAAAGTTCCCAAGTCCGTACCCGTACCTACCTGGGAAGTGGGAAGGGCCAATTAATTGTAATTAGGGGTTTAGGGAGGCCTAATTAATTACGATTTATATCGTATCATTGGCATTAATTAGTTAGTTAGTACGACTCCCATCATCAGTCGGCCATTTTTGTTCGTCTTGCCCACCGGAAACATCGGGAATGCTTAAGCTTTTTCCCCCGTTTTTTCCTCTGTGGAAGAATGGGGTTCATATATAAAGGAAATACGCACAAGATTCAGATTTGAAACGAGAAAAGAATAAAAAAGGAAAAAGGAGAACCAGGAGTTGGCCCCTTTTTTTTTTTTTCTTTTCGTTTCGGTGACGGAAAAATTCGCTCTCGCGCTCTCCCGTTGCCGTTTTGATCTCCTGAATGCCTCATCGGTGTTCAGGGTGAGACTCCTTCCTGAATGCCGTTTTTTAATTTCTGCATGCAACAGATTGGAATATGAAACCAAAGTCAAGATCAATCGTCATCCCTGACATTTATTTCTGTTTTCCTGCAGTACATTTTGGTGATATTATACAGAGAAGCGAGGGTAAATTAGCTGGTGAGAAATCTAATCTTAATATTGAGAAAACCTGAATTCGATATGAGGGGAATCTGTATATATATATATATATATATATATTGATTGAATTGTAGATGTTCGGAGATTAGCACCATGGTTCTAGCTGTTGATTTTTGCAGACCTTTTCATGTGAATATCAAGTAAGGCTACATTTCTGAAAAGCTGTAGATTTTTCATCAAATCTGATTTTAGTGTGATGAATGCAGATTACGCTGCTCTGTTCATATACAAGTGATGATGATGATGATGATGACTAATCTCCCAAGGAAGAATAAGTCTCAAGAAGCCCCATAAGAAAGAAAAAACAAAAAAAAAACAAAAAAACAAAAACAAAGAAGCAAGCAAACCAGAAGAGTGTCTTCTTTATTTATTAGTATGTATTGTAGCCATTCTCATCTTCTTCAAGATGGCTGTAGCCGTTGATCCTGGTCATGGATTCGCTCCCTTGGCTCGTCCCCCGCGATGCAAGCTCCCGTCGTTCACTCAATTCGATTACAAGATGCTGCTTGAATCAAAGACTGCAACAGTAGAGGATGCTGTCTTTCACAGGAGCTTCTCAACTCCGTGTCTCTCTCATCATCTCAAAGACGATGACGACGACGACAGGAGTTCGAGCATTGAAATCATCGTCGGTCACGGTGCTCCGAGAGTGCGAGCGATGGTTGTCGAAGTCGCCATAGCCATGGCTTCCGGGATCAGTCCTGAACCAACGTCGAATGGACTCGGCGGTGCCTATTTTCTCCGGGCCCTCAACGGGGACACTATAGCTGTTGCTAAGCCGATAGACGAGGAGCCTCTAGCGTTCAACAACCCGAAAGGGTTGGTGGGACGGATGTTGGGGCAACCGGGTATGAAATGCTCGATCCGAATAGGCGAAACCGGACTTCGAGAATCAGCTGCTTATCTCCTTGATCATGATGGATTTGCTGGTGTACCTCCCACAGCACTGGTCAGGTTCACTCATGTCAGGTTCAATTCCAACACCTCTGATTCAGCATCACCGGTTCACAAAATTGCGTCGTTGCAAAGGTACGTCCGTCATGATTCGGATGCGGGCGATTTAGGTCCCTCGAGTTTCTCGGTCACGTCGGTGCACCATATCGGTATTCTCGACGTGAGACTAATGAATCTCGATAGACATGCTGGGAATATTCTCGTGAGGAGTTTTGTAGAAACAACAGCGGCTGAGCTTGTGCCAATAGATCACGGATTCTGCTTGCCTGAATCTCTTGATGACCCTTATTTCGAGTGGCTGCACTGGCCTCAAGCTTTGATTCCGTTTTCGGAAACAGAGATCGATTATATATCCTCACTTGATCCTGAAAAAGATGCCATGCTGTTGAGATCTGGGCTCCCTTCTATAAGCGAATCCTCCGTTCGGGTCTTGATCGTCTGCACGGTTTTTCTGAAACAAGCTGCTGCTTCAGGGCTTTGTCTTGCCGATATCGGTGAAATGATGACTAGAGAGTTTCATGCAGGTTTGCGAGTCGTAATAGACAACAGACCATATAGACAAGGAACTGAACTCACTCACTGGAGTGCTTGCTTCTCTTTCGGTGCAGGGCAACAAGACAGAAGCGTGCTTGAGAACATCTGCATCACTGCTAAATCGAGCTTGAAACTCGAATCCCCCAACAAAAACGAGGCCGAAGCAGAGGCAGAAGCTACTGAGGAAATATTTCAGTTGGAAGAAGAAGAAGAAGTGGTTAACTCCTCACCGTCGTCCATCTTGAACGCCGTGGTGGCGCAGAATAATAACAACAATCAATCCAACATTTTGAGATTCCCATCGAGGAGCAGCAGCAGCGATGACGATCAAACAGCGATGACTACTCACGGCAGCAGCAGCAGCAGCAGCAGCAATAACAACAAACAACTGGTTGGTCTGATGAGGAGTAGGAGTTACCATGTTCCTAGCCATGGCGGGGAATGCATTTCCTTCGGGGAGATGGACGAGGAAACATGGCAAACGTTCTTGGAGAAATTCGAGTGGCTTCTTCCGGAGGCATTCGAGGAAAGAAAGGTGATGACGGGATTGTCCAAACTAAGGCTTGGATCTTCATGTGAGTTCTGAAGCAACCTCTTGTTCATAGTCAGTTTTTTTATTTTTTTCTCCAAAGGGGGTTTTCTTGTCTCGTATCGTATGTATGTACCCGTCTTCTGAACCCTTTTTCTTTGTGTAGAATAAACGAATAGCGTTGTGCAGCAAATCCCTTTCCCATCTGCATTTGGCTGTAAAGCGAAGATAAGCAACCATAAACAGCTTCTGCTTCAGGGAACATCTTATCCTCGGCTCTGAATGACTCGATTTTAGCATCGACTTCGATCCAGCTACACCCGGGATGATTCTTCTTCCTCAGGCCGACTTCTTTCATTCTGAGTCGTATATTACGCGCCTCGTCCCATCTCTTATCCCGAGCATACATCTTCTCCAGAAGTATATAAGCTGATTGATCGTCGGGATCAGTCTCGATGAGGAGGTTGCCGATTCTCTCGCCTAATTCCACTTCACCGTGCACGCAGCAAGACGCGAGCAACGTGCTCAGCAAGTCAGGATGATCCTGGGAAAGAACAGTTCCGTTGCTCTGGAGAAGCTCGTAGGCATTGCGTAATCGCCCTGAACGTGCCAAGAGGTCGATCATGCACGAGTACTCTGCTGTCGTGGGATCGATCTTGTAGTCGTCCACCATTGCGCGGAAGTAATGCTCGCCTTTTTCGACTAATCCTCCATGGCTGCAAGCTGAAATGACAGCGAGGAATGTGATTCGATCTGGTCTTACGGAGGACTGCACCATTTTTTCAAAGAGATTCAGGGCTTGCGACGCTCGACCGTTACAGCCGTAAGCCACGATCATGGCTGTCCACGAAACTAGATCCTTGGTAGGCAACCGGTTGAATATACATTCAGCTTCCGTCACTGCACCGCATTTCGCATACATGTCCAGAAGAGCTCCCATTACAACTTCATTCGAATTTAACCCGCTCGTGTTGACAAACTCGTGCAGTTTTCGGCCCATCTCCAATGCAGCTAACTGGGAACAAGCCGTCAATGCGCCGGTGACTGAAAATGCATCAGGTCTTGTTCCGGTTTCCCGCATTTCATCAAATGTATCAAGCGCTTTGAAGTGACGGCCTGCAGATACATAACCAGATATCATAACATTCCAAGAAACGGGGCTCGTCGATTTAGGCATCATTCTGAATAGTTTCTCAGCCGGTTCAACACATCCACACTTGAAGTAAAAATCGAGCAACGAGGTATAAATAAATGCGTCATGAAACAGGTCGTTTCTAACTATGAAACCATGAGCAAACCTTCCGTGTTTTAGCTGTGCCGATTTAGAACATGCTGATAACAAGCTGCTAATGGTTGTTGGAGACGGTTTTTTTCCATCTCGTAACATCATGGATATGAATCTTAAGCACGAAATGGCATCGCCCAAATGACAGTAAGCTCCTATCATTGCATTCCAAGCAGCCAAGCTCTTGTTCTTGATTCCATCAAACAACTCCTTGGCCTTCCCCAAGGATCCAGACCTTCCGTACATATCTATAAGAGTGGCACACACGAAAGAATCCATCTCAAGGCCACCGCCCCTCAGTACTTCCTCATGGATTTTCTTCCCCGTTTCATAGTCTCCAAGCTTCGAACACGATGAAATGGCAATGGTGAAGGATATCGAATTGGACCTCAATCCAGCAGTCTTCATCTTTTCGAAATACTCCAAAGCTTTCTCATACTGCCCACTTTGATAATAACAAGAAATGACATTGTTCCAGCAGGGTAAGTCTCTCTCAGGAATTTCATCGAACACCTTCACTGCCGACAGCAGCAACACATCGTCGCATTTGCCGTAAAACCCTACCAGAGCGCTGGCTACAACGACATCAAACAGGAATCCGGTTTTCACCAAACGTCCGTGAATCTTTTCTCCGTAGCCCACATTCCTCAATCCGCCGCAAGCTTTCAACAAACTAGGGTAAGTGTAATCATCCGGTTTCAGGAAAGGGAACTGCAGCAGCAGACCTTCGAAACACGAAATTACCTCAACGAACATGAAATTCCTGGAGCACGCCGCCATGAACCCATTCCAGAGGGTTATATCCGATCGGTTCTCTCGAGCTTTGAATACGGATTCAGCGGATTGGTATTCCCCAACAGAGACGTACAGATCGATGAGATTCTTGCACAACACGGTGTTGCTCTTCAACCCGAATGAGATCACCTTTTGATGAAACAGCTTGAATTGGCGCAAACTAGTCGTCCTTCTTAGGGATTTTGAAGCTGAGATCAGTGTCTCAGCAATTGTTTCCATGCAAGATCATCACTCATTTCAAACCAAAATCCACACACACACACATATATATATATAGCTATACATATACAGAGATGAAGCAGCTTGAAAGTAATTATTTGTGGACTAAATAAACACAGGAGAAGTACAGAACAGAGCACAGAATAAATAGTTTGATCATAACTTCAACGTCAAATCCAGCCCAGAATCATCATCCCCATCATCATCATCCTCATCATGGTCGTCGTCTTCGCCATTCCCATCTCTCTGGGGGGGCCGAGCATTGGCCGGAAAAGTCGTCGAGTGCCAATGATTTGAACTCCCACCACCACTCTGATCCTGCAAGTGACAATACCAAGGGGCTCCTCCAAAATGCCCGTTTTGCTGACACAACTTGAACCGCCACGACAAGTTTCCAACGGCGGGACGACGCCCATAATCAGCAAGAATACTACTACTACTACTACTACCTTGTTGACGATGCAACGGCTGTGGCGGATAGGGCCTGAACATAAACTCGTGAGGTCTTCTGTTATAAAAACTGAAAACCGGATCCGAATGGGAGAACGATGAGCAGCTGCTGCCTAAACCACCCCCTGCGCTTCTTTTCTTCACCGGCCTCTCGTTCTTGTGGGCATTCTGATGGCCGCCAAACGCTTGCCTGCTCTTGAAACTCTTGTCACAGTACTTGCATTCGTATATTCGATCTGATTCGCTATTGGCTTTACAAGGAACATCGGTGTTTCCATCAGAAGACTCCATATAAGTAAGAAAAAAACTTATAACACGAAAACGAGTAAAACATCACCGTTCACATATTATATAGAGACACGACTGAAGTAATACACATGTGCAGATCACGAACACACAGAATTAAGATGGAAAAACCTCGGCTTTTGATGGCGTTTGATTGAGTAAATACGAAAAACAATAGTTCACAAACTACGGCAAATTTCACGTCCCAAGTTTCGACGATTTGCAGAAATAGGCGAGTTGAAGTAATTCAATATAGCAATAGATATAAAATGGTACAGCTTATTACTATAATTTTGCCACAATTCATTCAAACTTACCTCTTGTTTCGCCTTGGTCATACCGTAATAAATGTAAACTGCAAATCCATGATATCTATACACTCCAATGCTTCAATTCTTGGGATATAATGAAAATTATGTTCCCTCTCCGGAACACAGTCCAAAGTTTTGCCTGCAAAATTTTGACTTATTTCGATTCAATTTTTTTTCTCTAATTAAGAACTAAATCAGTGGAAATACTTTTCTCAAAAGGGTAATCAATTAATGCACGCTTGGATTTAACCACAAACAAATAGATTTCCCTCTCTTTCAGCCAAGGCAAAATAATAACAAAAACGAACGGCATCATGATTTCATGCTCAAATCGAAAATGAGAAAGCGTACTCGGTTTTTTTAGTTAGTAAATCCTTTCTGCAGTAGAAACCGGGTGCAAGAAGACAACGATAACAGTGACGTTGTCGTCGCTGCCTCGTCCGATGGCTTCAGTCACTAGTCTCTTGGAGCACATTCCCGGCTCTTTTACAGTGTCTTTGACAATGTTTATGACATCTCTATCGCTCAAACGATCCCACAAGCCATCACTTGCCATCACCTGAAAGTAAAACATGCCGTTCGTATTAAAAATTTGTGATCCACACAAACACGAAAAGCTATTATTTTTCATTGACCCAGAGACAATACCATGTATTCATCTTCCTCTGTTAGTTCAGTTTCGGTTATCTCAGGCTCAGCAGTTACAAACGGCTTTAGATCATCGTCACCAATCGACCGTGTTACCTGTGAGGAACAATGAGGCCATTGTTCAACTGTTGAGCAATACAAAATCATAAAAATCAACATGTGATCAATGAACTGATGAGCTTGTTTTGCATGGCCAGATTTTTATCAAAATCTGCACCTAATGACTTGCAAAACAATGCAATACCTGAAGAGCTGCAGGGCCGATTCTCCACGTGTCAACTTGCCATTTGACTTCACCCCCTGCTGATCTCACACGCTCCCTCTCCTCGAGACTACTCGCAACATGATCCTACTACATCCAGACCATTTAATCCTTAGAAGTCATGGAACTTAAAAAATACAATTCAAAATGATTTATCATATTTAAGTTCCGAGAAAAAAACATGTAAATAGATTACCAGGACTCCCAAAATGCACACAAACAAAATAAATTCACAAATTCATCTGGACAACTATATATGGAATAATTTCGTGTCTTACCCTGCTTAAAGCAATAGGATTTTCAGCCCGACAAAGAACAGTTCTGCAGTCTCCGGCATTTGCAACAAATAACTTATTTTTCACGACTAAAGCCGAAACTGCAGTGCAGCCAGGATGCCAGTCTTTTTTAATAAGACCTTTGAATTTTCGAAGTGAAGCTAGTTCACTTCGAAAGGCAATGTCCATCTGAATGAATGCTTCCTTCAGTGCTTGATACGGGCTGTGAAAATGTAAGATCAGAATACATTTCGATCTAAATAAATAAAATAATTCAACAGGCTTGAACAACCTCATAGAAGTCAGACTTCTCAAGAATCCTGGTAGAGCACCAGCTGAAAACTCAGCAGCTGCAGAACCTGCATATTACACAAGAGCTAATAAACACACAAAAATAAACACACAAAACTACTTTAGCTGCGAGTATTATGTGTTATTCAGGAAAATTCTCCACAGTTAAGATTGTGCATCCTGGATAAACAAAAAAACATAAAAAATAAATAGAGATGTTTTTTTGAGGCAGTGTATACCTCGATGCCCATCAAAGATTCCGAACAAATGAAATTCCACATTATCATGAAAATCTGAAATCATAAAGTGTGTGTCCTCCATGGTTTCTCTTCTCCCACAAGTTGAGAAGGAACCCCAACTCAGCACAGGAGAATAATCAGAATCAAAGTAACTCGAAGAGAGAAAGGTAGAAGCTGTATTCTTAAAGTTAAGACAATGTCCTTTCACGAAATCCTGGCCGCGCTTAAACCAATTTATTGGCTCTTGATAACTAGGGATATCACTTGCAACTAAATAGCTAACTGGCTCTGCAGAGTAAGTAGGATGATCATCTATGTTGTCAAAATTTTCCAGCATTGTGTTGAGTTCCAAAACAATATCATCAAAACAAGGTCTATTCTCAGGATTCGGATCCCAACAGCGCTGTATTAAAGAAATTAAACCAGCTGGAGCACCAGAATCCAGCCCAGCAAGAGCGGGTCGTAATCCTTCGGAAGCCACAGAACCTACCAGTTTTTGCTCTGTGTAGTTCATTTCCAATACAGTATGAGCCTACATTAACATTTAAGAATTAAGATATCGAAAACAAGTTAGATACGACCAAGATTCATTTTTAGAACACCTATTGTTAGTGTCAATTACTATAAGGGAACCACACCAGCAAACAAATAACCTGCGTTTCAGCTCGAAGATCAGTATAAGGGACCACACCAGTAATAAGCTCACTGTATCAACAACGAAAAAGTTCTGTGAGAAATCCCGAGAGTTAATAATCACAATCACAATAGATGAGAAAATACAGTCCGTACTTGATCGTCACTCCGAAACTATAAACATCTGATTTTTCGGTGTGGATTTCCTTCCTCAGAACCTCTGGTGCCATGTAAATAAGAGTGCCAACCATATTCTTCTTATGAAAACCACCAGTTGGTTTCCCAGAAGATTTCCAAGTCTGAACCGACAGTTGCTGGACGTCATTTTTGTATGCAGCCAAACCAAAATCAGCCAGACATGAATGAAAACTATCATTGAGCTACATTAAATGAAGCCACAATTAGGATGACATACAAACTACAAAGCCAACATCACAATATAAATTGATCGATGAAGTAAGTAGTTCCAACATACAAGAATATTTGCCGGTTTCACATCCCTATGTATAATCCCAAGGCAGTGAAGATATTGCAAAGCCTTTGCTGTTAACAGAAAGCAGTCAGAGGAGCCATCATAATCCATAAATATTCCATAGAGCTTGTTTCTAGGTCATTAAGTTTTCAATGACATTGTCTATGATTCTTCTGAATTCAAGACACAAAATTCATAATATATACTCATCAGCAAAGAAATCACATACCTAACTGAGCAGCAATTTTGATCACCTGGGGTACACTTAAAACGCATTCCTCCACATGTAGCTTGTGGGCGAGATTTCCTTTGTATAATTCAAAGAAAAACATGTAGTTTGGTGGCTTCGCATGTGCTGCTACCAACTTCAGTATTCCGGGATGATTCAGCTTGCTTCAACAACCACAGAGATACAGTTTTATGGAACAAAAACGATACATAAACCATAGAGAGAGGCCTTCAACATGATGATGTCGGATTTTGGATTCCATTGAAATTACAGATGCATATAAGCATGAATTAGCTTACCATAGCATGTTCAACTCCTTGTGGAACTTATCGAGGTCGTCGGAGGTAGATATAACAGGCTTCTTAACAGCCACCGTTTCGCCATCGAGAATTGCTTCGTACACCACGCTCTCTGCGCCTGAATGAAAAAAACACAACACTCAGATCAGATGAATCACCGCGGCGCGTGCGTGAGAAAAATAATCACCCCTTGCAATCGGAGAAGAAAGGGAATAGAAACAAGGGCGGAGATTCAAAGGAATCGTTTGACTACAGCAGCAACCCCTGAAACAAGCGTTGGGCTCCAGAATCTCCACCACCATTGGATTTGCTTCGCACAAATTTCTGCTTCACCACAAAGTCAATCATAAAAAATGGCATCTATGAAATACTACTTATTTTATTGATGGACGGCCATGAAAATTTGGTGGAAGAATAACAACAGCTGTAGGCCATGAAGTTGACGATCAGGAATCGTGATTCGATTTGTATTCTGTCGATTGTATATCTCTTCTCTGTTATTTCTGGCTTCGGATTGTGCTCTGAATTGCTACCTGAACGATACACGAAGATGAAGCTCGGTGGATTGCGTAATACATACCAGAACGATGGCGAGGTCGAGAGCCTTGGGCGATTCGCCATTCAAGAACACAACAAGAATCAGGTCCGATTTATTCATCTGCCTTTCTTCTTCTTCTTCTTCTTCTTCCAGTCGACGACAAGAATGGTTCCTGAATCAATATCTTGTGCCAACAGAATGCTGCCCTGGAGTTCACTCGAGTCGTGAAGGCGGAACAACAGGTGGTATCCGGCAAGCTGTACCATCTTACAGTGGAGGCAGTTGATGGTGGTCAGAAACAGGTGTATGAAGCCAAAGTATGGGTGAAGCCATGGCTGAACTTCAAGCAGCTCAATGAATTTAAGAAAGCTCAAGGTAAAAATTCACAACAATTCCCACGATCGAAACACAAAAATTCACAACAATTCACAAAAATTCAAGGGAAAGTTTAGAAACAGAAATACATAATAAAATTTCTTTGGTTGCAGGCCAGTGAGCGAAGTTGAAGAAATGGGATCATCATATTACGAAATAAACTCACAAATCTGTGCTGCTTCCTTCCTTCATTGTACTACTGCAAACTCTGGAATAAAATAAAAC
>KE529184.1:0-13385 GCA_000441915.1 Genlisea aurea | reverse complement strand
GTGGGTGGGGGGGAGATGGCGACATGCGTCCGGAAGAGGTGCCACCTGGCAGTTTCCTATTGGATGAGAAACGGGGGCTCGGTTCCCATCGCAACAATACATGGCAGTCAGTGTGTTCGCGTGAAGCCACAAGAAGGAGAAGCCTCCGTCCGTCCGCGAAAAGTCCCCCCTATGCTATTGCTACGACGACCGGGCGATTCCGTATTCGTATTGTGTGCAGCTAAAGGCACATACGCTTCTTCGCCCTCGGCCCCCTTCTCCATTTATTTTTCGCTCTGTCTGCGTCTCCTCCGTTTATCTCTCCTCGGCGTATACCCTAATCCCCCTTTTTGCTTCATTCCCACTGATCCTGGTATTTCCATCACTCTCTTCTGTGCTTTTATGATTGAGCGGGATACCAATTTTATAAGCTTTTCTTTCATTATTTAATTCTCAGCTCCAACGAATTATTTTTCAGCTTTTATGTCAAACGTTGTTTTGTGACTAAATCTTTTTTTTTTTTTTTTTCCTCAAGCTTTAATTTTTATGTTGGTGCCTCTAAATTTCTGCATGTTGTGAGTTTTATTTCTGAACTGAGTCTTCATGTTGCTTTGTCTGTGCAATGTGGGTTTTGGAGCTCCTGAGGATTGAATTTAATATTGTTTTTGATTGATATGTTTGTACTGTTCGTTTATTCTGTTGTCTTAGGGTTGATTGCAAGTGATATTGGAGGGATTTACTGATTTGTTATCATTTTTTATTTACTTGCCAAATAAAGGGTTGGGAAATCTGAGTGATTCTAAAAACGGCGCTTTGCTATCGGTGTTTCAATATGCTGTACGTTGTCTTTTGTTCCTAAAATGTGAATGCCAGATATTTTGGGGTTATATCGATACTCGACTTGTCTTTCATGAACTGACTATGGTTAATGTTCCTGTTTTATGCGAATTAGAATTCATGTGCTGTTTTAAGAGCTTGTTATCTAGGAAGGAATCAATCTATCTGAAAAAGATACTGAAAAGAACACGTATTTGCGAGGTATTTGTTATTGAGATATGTTGACTAGTCGGATTCTTACGTATGTGGAAGTGCACATTTTTCCGTGCATTAAAAGTTTCGTTTACTATAGTTGCAATGATATAGCTGCTCTAATCTTAATAAATTTCTTTGTCATGCAATTCACTCTCATGCTATTGTTATCTGCAGAATTAGGATATAACGGTGCTTGTTCCCCGAGTTACATCTTGTTCGTCAAATCCATGGTTTAGCATTTTTTGGGCCAGCTTTGCTTACTGGGAATTATTTCTGAGGCGATTCTGGCTTCTGCATTTTTTACTTCCACGGGTTCCTTGTGTCTATTTCCAAACAGGGTCGCAGGTAAAGTAACACAATAATATTATTCTGATTGCCCAAAAGTGTATTTCTCATCGATTGTAAGCGAAACTTACCTTGTTCAGACAATGAAGGAAAATAGTTCAGGGCCTAGTACACGGCTCAATAAAAGCTGGGTGTTAAAGCGTAAGCGGAGAAAGCTTTCTGTCATTGCTGAAACTGAAAAGCTTGCAAAACCTTCATCAACCAGCATATCCGAGAAAAAGGGAAATGATGGGGTTAGCTCCTGTCTAAATCCCAGCAATTTATTCATTTGTTACGATAAATATATGAAGAGGCATAGTTCGTTTAGATTAGATGAATTTGAATCATGCTCATTCCAGTGCAGCAGCATCGCTAACTCGAAATGTGTATTCTGCTATGGCCACTGACCTATTATTATTGTTTTTTTTTTTTTTCATGTTAGTATTATTATGCATGTGAGGTCTGTGGGCTCGGTGGAGAACGTCTGTGCTGTGATTATTGCCCCGGCACCTATCATCTTGAGTGCTTGGATCCAGCTCTGCAGGTATTTTGTTGGATAAAGTTATTTATTTATTTATTTTTTTTTAAAAAATATTTTGATTTGGATGCCACATTTCACTTGTAACTGCACCTTATTCTTCTTTAAATCCTTTGCAAAATTTTAATTTTCAATTAAGATGAAGAAGATGCAATGCAGTTTTCCCGAAATTCCCAAAAGGGAAGTGGTCTTGTCCAACGTGTCATCAGAAACATTGTGACTTCTGTGATCTTGGAGGAGAATTGATCTCTCTGGAATCATGTCATCATTTTTCTATATCTTGAGTGCTTCGATCCTATATTGCAAGCGTGCTTGTTTTATTTTATTCTTCATAATATATCGTCTAATTATGCTGCTATTATCTGATTATGTAATATCAGAAGTGCGCTGCGTTGGGAAATTGGGCTTGCCCCGTGTGCTGTCAGCAAATTTCTTCTGTGGAGAGAGAACACCACCATGAATCAGTTACAAAAAAAGCCCGAACAAGAAGTACCATTCAGAGATCAAGAAAACAAAGTGAATCTTCCGCAGCAGTAGAAGATGCTAAGCAAACAGTTGAACATTCCATTTCTATGGTGAAAAGGTCTTCAAGAAAAGAAAAGATGCCCTTGACTCAACTTGGAGTTGGGGTTGACGAGTTGGAATCTTATCCCAATGATGAATGGAGCAATGATCACAATCCAAATGAGGACGCATCGGTGGATTATAGATCATCAAATTTTGGAGTTGACAGGAGATTACAGGACGATTTGTCGATTTCCTTTATGAAGGAATCGCCATCCGTATCGAAGAAAAGAACTTCAAATGTGAAGGAAAAATCTATTGATGGGAAACCTAAAGTATCAGCTGAAAGTATGGCACCAGTACATGAGCCTGTAAATGCGTTGTCAGCTGGCAGATGCACTGCCCGGAAAAGAAATCAGAAATTTCTTTCTCATGGTATTAGAAAGAAGAAGAGTAAAAAGGAAATATCTGAATCAGCCTTTAGAGCAAAACATAAAGATTCTGCCACTGAAGCATACCTAGCAACTTCTAAATCAAATGATAAGCACAAAATGGTTGGGTCCCAGGCTTACTTAAATTCGGTAATGCAGAATTCCAAAAAGGATAGCCAGAAAAATAATGAGGTCTGTTCTCTTGTTTTTCTTTTTATATTATCATTTTGTTGTTTTTCTTAGTGGATACGATCTCCTCTTATAAAGATGAATTGCCATGAGTTTAAGTAGGTTTGACTCTAGAAGCACGATTGACATGCCGATATCTTATATGTGCTCGTTTATTGGTCTTCTTGCATTAGCCATACTTTAAAGCAGAAAAGTGCAATTCTCAATCCCTGTGTCACTTCGCAGGATATAGCCATATATGTTGATTTCAATTTGCTCTGTTTGCCGTTTTTGAGAATGATATGATTTTTTTTTTTAACAAAAAACTTTTTATTATAAAATTCATGTTTCTTTTCCATGACTATTGGTCAATCAATGTAGATGATTCATGTCAAAGCTTCTCCCAATTTACTGTTACCAGTAAAGTTTGCTGCTGAACCCTTTATATCTGAGGAAGATATACATGGTATGGTGCAGGTAAGAAGAGTGCATAGTTTGCTTTCACAAATCATGTCTCGTAACACTTGTGGTTACTCATGTTGCAGGTAGATCGTGTTGTTGGTTGCCGTATTCAAAATGATAGCACAAACTCCCATTTTGGTGTCGTGAATAGTGTGAGGGACGTTCATTTATTAGATTCAGCAGATTTAGGAAGTTCGAGTAAACAATGTGTGACGAGTGTGGCAAGTGATATGGTTGTTAATGGTGGTGAGGGTGAGGATAGGGGAAGCTCTGCCCAAGAAGATGAAAATGGCTCTAGTTCTTGTGATGATGGAAGAAAGATGAATAGTCGTTTGAATAATGAAAAACTGCAAGTGTACAAAAGATCGACGGGCAAAGAGAAAAATGCCATGGATTCCCCAAAAGATGCTAAGGGCTTTGGTTCAGTGGTGATGAACTACGACGATCGAGATGATATTGTGTTCAGTGGAAGTGCTTCGCAAAATGAAAAGGGTTATGAGGCTGTGAAAACTCAGATAGTTTCGGAGGTATGTACCGATAATCACGATTTGAAGTATGAAGGAATTCCTAATGAGAGATTTTGTAAGAATGGGATAAAAAAGGAAACGAAGGTGAACACTTCTTATGAGTTTTTTGTTAAATGGGTTGGAAAGTCCCATCTCCACAACACATGGATATCCGAATCAGAGTTGAAAGTTTTGGCTAAGCGAAAATTAGAGAACTACAAAGCGAAATATGGAACTGCAGTGATGAATCTTTGTGAAGATCGATGGAAGATGCTTCAGCGAGTTATTGCTACCCGGAACTCCTCTTCCGGTGTAACTGAAATATTAGTAAAATGGGCTGGCCTTTCCTATGATGATTGCACTTGGGAAAGAATCGATGAACCTGCTCTTAGAGATTCATCTCATCTGGTTGATTTGTTCTACCACTTTGAACGGCAAGCTTTACAGAATGATTCTGTTAATCTTGCCTCAACAGGCAGTCATGGTATGAAACAAAGAGACGTTAACAATCTCACAGAACAGCCAAAAGAACTAGCTGGGGGTTCTTTATTTCCTCATCAATTGGAAGCTTTAAATTGGTTGCGCAAAAGTTGGCATAGGTCGAGAAATGTGATACTCGCTGATGAAATGGGGCTTGGAAAAACAGTGTCGGCTTGTGCTTTTCTATCGTCTCTTTATTTTGAATTTAGAGCTATGCTTCCTTGTCTAGTTTTGGTTCCACTGTCCACCATGCCTAATTGGATGTCAGAGTTTGCACTGTGGGCTCCAGAACTCAATGTTGTGGAATATCATGGCAATACTAGAGCTAGAGCAGTAATCCGCCAATATGAATGGCATGCGTGCTGTCATGGCGAGAACAAAATAACGTCCGCATACAAATTTAATGTTCTTCTAACCACTTATGAAATGATTCTTTGTGATTCCTCCCACTTACGTGGTGTACCATGGGAAGTTCTTGTGGTTGATGAGGGCCATCGCTTGAAGAATTCCGGCAGTAAGTTGTTTAGTTTGCTGAATACGTTCTCCTTCCAACATCGAGTGCTGTTGACTGGTACGCCTCTCCAGAACAATATTGGGGAAATGTACAATCTGCTTAACTTTTTGCAGCCAGATTCGTTTCCTTCTCTAACTTCATTTGAGGAGAATTTTAATGATCTAACTACAGCAGAAAAGGTGGATGAGCTGAAGAAACTTGTGGCTCCACATATGCTTCGCAGATTAAAAAAAGATGCTATGCAAAATATTCCTCCCAAGACTGAGCGAGTTGTTCCTGTGGAGCTGTCATCGATTCAGGCTGAATATTATCGTGCCATGCTCACCAAGAATTACCAGATATTACGTAACATAGGGAAAAATGTTCCCCAACAATCGATGCTGAATATTGTAATGCAGCTGCGGAAGGTATGCAATCATCCTTATCTAATACCGGGTACTGAACCAGAATCAGGGTCCATCGAATTTCTTCATGAAATGAGAATAAAGGCATCAGCTAAGTTGACACTCCTGCATTCGATGCTTAAATTGTTGCACAAAGATGGCCACCGAGTTCTTATATTTTCGCAGATGACCAAATTACTTGATATCCTCGAGGATTATATGACCATAGAATTCGGGCCGAGGACATATGAGAGAGTTGATGGCTCTGTTTCTGTGGCTGAAAGGCAAGCGGCTATTTCACGTTTTAACCAAGATAAGAGTCGATTTGTGTTCCTTCTGTCAACACGCTCCTGTGGCCTTGGCATCAACTTGGCAACTGCTGACACTGTCATTATATATGATTCTGATTTCAATCCACATGCAGATATTCAGGCTATGAATCGTGCTCATAGAATTGGGCAATCAAGCAGGCTTCTTGTATACAGGCTTGTTGTTCGAGCAAGTGTTGAGGAGCGTATTTTGCAACTTGCAAAGAAAAAGCTAATGCTTGACCAACTTTTTGTGAGTAAGTCTGGATCACAGAAAGAAGTGGAAGATATTCTGAAATGGGGGACTGAAGAACTTTTTGGTGATTCTTCTGCCTTTACTGTGAAAGATGGCGAGTGCATCAGCAATAAGGATGAAGCAACCGAAATTGAACCCACTGGTCGAAGACGAAATGGTGGCCTGGGCGATGTGTACAAAGACAAGTGTGCTGATTGCAACAACAAGACTATATGGGATGAGAATGCCATTTTGAAATTGCTGGACCGCTCGAGCATCCTGTCTTCATCATCTGAGAATGCCGAATCGGAATTGGAGAATGACGTGCTTGGTTCTGTCAAGGTTATATCCAATGTCATTTCATCATTTTTTCGACCACATTTCCATAGAAACACATTCTCCTAGCAGAAGTTCGGGTTTTGTGCCTGTGCACTCTTAGTGCATGCTATTTTGAATTCCTAATTAAGTTAGACTCTTTTTCTTCTGCATGTGTGTGCATTTTGACAACTGTTTTTTTTTTTTTCTTATTATGGTATTGATAATGGTTTCTGGAACAGTCAATTGCTTCTGGTACTAGGGGTGATCTTCTGGTCTAATTGGCTACTCTTTTTCTTTTAATCCTCTTTCTTGCAGTTGCTGGAGTGGAACGATGAATATGCTGAAGAACAGGCTGGTATGGTGTCAATTTCGAAAGGGACTGATGATGCGAGCACCCAGGATGCCGAAAAGAAAGATGATTTCTCCGTCGGAAATAATGAGGAAAATGAGTGGGACAAGCTTCTCCGAGTAAGGTTAGATATGGAACCTTGCAAAATTATACTTGCGTCAAGTTCTCATGTTCCTTTAGAATCATCTCAAAATCTACTTTGTGTTCTCTTTAGATGGGAGAAATACCAAACTGAAGAAGAGGCCGCTCTAGGCCGTGGCAAACGACAGAGAAAAGCTATTTCTTACAGGGAGGCGTATGTTGCTCATCCCAGTGAAGTACTTAATGAAGTAATGCCTCTCTCCGTCTCGGTGGCTGATTTATTTATTTATTTATTTATTTTTTAATTTCGAATGAAATGTATCGACAATTGTAATAATGTTACCTGGCAGAGTGGTGCCGAAGAGGAAGTGGAGCGTGAACAGGAGCCTACACGCGAGTATACAGCAGCAGGCCTGGCTCTTAAAGAAAAATTGTGAGTTTCTAATTTCCCGTGCATATTATCTATCTTCCTTAACAGAGCTGAATTGATGTCCACTTTTCACTGAATGGATACTGAGAAGTTGATGTTCTGAATTATAACATGAAATGGATAACACCTTATTCCACATGGTTTTTTCGATGAAAGCTTCTATTCTGAATATAATCGGTATTGTGTTTTTGCTGTTTAGTTGTTATGTGATGGTATTGACTAGTGTGTTTTGTTTACTGAAAAACAGTTTAAGGCTTCGGTCCCGACAGAAAGAAAGGTTAGCTAGGAGTAAGGCTCTGGAATCATTGCTTCAAGACGAGAATCAGCAATATGAAGGAATTTCTTCTGCCGAAGAAAAGATATTGAAAAGAAAATCTGCTCTCCGTAATCCGACTGAAGTTGTTGATGAGCAGGTACAGGACGTCGTGTCCCCTGCTGATAATAACAATTTGCTGCCAGTTCTGGGATTATGCGCTCCTAATGCTCCGAATGGCCAGAAAAAGTTTTCTAGATTTCACCAGAGACAATCGAAGCAGCAGGGTAGTAGTATTCAGCTGGAGCTTCCATTGCCTTGCGACTTTTCTTCAGGTCCCATGTCCAACAATGACCATTGCGAAGTTTCTGCTCGTCGTAAAATTCCTGATATTTTGCCCGAAATGCACCCAGTGAGTGTTTTTTTTTTCTTCTCTCGTGATATGATCATGAATCTCAACTCAGTAGTCTGTGGAAATTAAAGTTGTTATTATTTGCAGCATTCTTCGAGCTTCCTGAAGGGTAAAGGAGTGAATCCTGGTTTTTCAGATAAAGTGCAGTTGCCATTCGACGAAAAGCTGCTTCCGCGATATCCGTTTCCTGGAATGAGCTACCTGAGCAGTAGGCCTGAGGAGCTGTTTTCGACACTGTCTCTGGGGTCTAGATTCGCGGAGTCCAAATATTCTGCGCACGATCACCCGATGATGATGATGATGATGCCCCCTCTGTTGCCGAATCTTAAATTTCCTCCGGACCTGCCCAAGTATGAGATGATGATGCCTGAAAATCATAGGAAGAAGGTTCTGGAAAATATCATGTGCTGCAGAACCACCGGATCCGGATCAGGAGGAAACCCGTCGAAAAGCAAACAGCCGAAGAAGTTGGATTACTGGTCGGAGGACGAACTCGATTATCTGTGGATCGGAATTCGAAGACACGGAAGGGGAAACTGGGAGGCTATGCTCCACGATCCGAGGCTGAAATTCTCTAAGCTCAAGACTGCTGAGGAGCTTGCCTCCAGATGGGAGGAGGAACAGCTCAAGATCACTGATGCAGTCGTTTCGTCGTCGAGGCCGCCCCCGACCAAATCCGTAAATTTTTCTCCTCTTGTTTCCGGAATTCCGGACGGCCTGATGGCACGCGCAGCGCTGCACGGAAGCTTCTCCGATGCAGCGGCAGTTTATGGACCCAAGTACAACGAGCCGTTGAACTTCCAACCACATTTAACGGACATAAGGTTGGGTCTCGGAATCGACGATCCACCGCCACTTCCGACTTGGAATTCCGATAAGTTCATGCTGAACTCTCAGGGAGCCAGTTATTTCGGACCACCGCAGAGAAGGGAGAAACAAAGGTTTGGGAATTCCGATGAGGCTGCTGTTGTTACCGAGTCGAAAGAGAAGGGAAAGGCATCGTCGATATGCGACGCATCTTCGAAAGGCGGTGGTGGTGCACTGCCTCATTGGCTCCGAGAAGCAGTCAGCGCTCCTGACAATAAATTGTTGGATCTGCCGCCTGCTGTATCCGCCATTGCACGGTCGGTCCGCGTTCTGTACGGAGAAGGGTGCTCTAAAATTCCTCCGTTCATCGTGCCGGGGCCGCCTCCTAGCGAGCCGGAGGATCCTCGTTGCCGGTCGTTGTTGAAGAAGAAGAAGAAGAAAAAGATGCCATCATCATCATCATCACATGCTGCTGGCGCTGGCGTCATCTCATCATCGCATGCTGACGTAGAAAATTTGGCTTCATCCTCTGCACCACCGCCACCTTGCCCTTCATCTCAAAAAATGCCGGTCGAGGAGGAAAGGAGCAAAAAAGAGGGGAATTTCGGCAAAGCAGTTGTTTCGGATTCCTCTCAGGAACTGTCCTCAGAAGAGACGCTATCGGATCAACCTCCCGACGGCAGCAGCAACCGAGAAACATAAACCGAATATCATCAGGTTTCCCTTCCTTCAAATTCAACTTAGTCAGCAAATACATATAAATGCGTAGTGTAGTAAAATGGTTAGTAGAAATGTTGATCTCTTTCGTGTCGCTTGCTATGTATGAACACACAAGTAGTGTCTTGTTACCTCCTTACGGTACAATGTTATTGCAGGAACTACCTACCTGCCTACTTTGTCACACCACAGGGCTCTTAACAGTCAGTCAGCAACCACATCACAGCTGCTGGCATGGAATCATCTCCTTCCTGGTTATGGAGGCAGAGAGATACCATCAGTTGTGTATGTATACATAGTAGTATACACTTAACACATGCCTTAATTGCATCATCACACGCACATTCTTCCATATTACTGTTAATATAACCTTTTTTCCCTTTTTGATGCATTGCCACAACAGAGGGAAACATAAAAGGAAGTGTGCTTTCTTTACCTGGACTTTGCAAATTCCCTCTGCGGTTAACGGGCGGTCATGGCAGAAACTGTACGGATGGATACTACTCCATGATGACATTTGCCCCGACGGCTTTCATTTTCTCGATGATCTTTTCAGCTTCTTCCTTGGAGACTCCCGTTTTGAGGACAGCAGGACACTTCTCCACTAAATCCTTTGCTTCTTTCAATCCCAACTCAGTGAAACTCCTGATCTCTTTAATCACCTTAAGCTTCGAAGCTGCCTCGTAGGATTCCATTCTCAACTCAAACGCAGTCTTCTCGGGCTTCTTCTTCTCTTCCTCCTTAGCAGCTTTCGTTCCTACCCCGGTTGACGAAGTAGCAGCCCCCGGCTTCATGACTGCGACCACGGGAGGCTCCTTCATACCCAATTTCTTTATCATGATGCGAGACAGTTCTGCTGCTTCGATGAGGGTGAGTCCGGATATTTCGTCGACAAGCCTCCAGACTCGCTCGCTTGGGGGCCCGCGATGCTCGGTGGGATCGAAATTTGCAGGATCGTAATCGGTTGGCAGCCTCCTTTGATCGATTTCTACCTCTTCCTCATCAATTCTTGCTGGTTGAGTCAGGTGTCTGGTGAGGCCTCGAATGGAGATTAGAGGAGAAAAACGATGCCTCACCCTAGAGATCAAACTCATTTCGACCGACGGAAATGCGCAAAATCCAACCCTAATTTTATCAGTCCATTTGGTATTTGGGCTCAATTTAAATGGGCTTCTGTGGTATAAATGGTATTATCCTGTTTGTTGTGCTCTGGTTCGAACTTCGATGGCGTACACTGCTGCAAACATCTCACTGCTGTCTAAGCCATCCGTATACTTGAGCGCCAGAGCTCTGGTAATTTTTCAACGCGAGTCGTATTTTTCCACTTCATCGGCATCTGCCTTTCAAGACAAAGCTCAAATCCACCGGAAGTCCAAACTTCCCATCGCTTCCTCACTGCTTGACCTCGGGGGCGTCAAGGTTACAAGAGAGGGTAAATCGAATTGTCCTCATTTTTAGGGTTTCCTGATCCTTATTTGTAGTATTGAGCAACGCGATTTCAATTCAATTTCGCTGTCTTCTTCTGGTTTGCTGTTTTTCATTTTTGATGTGCTCTTAAATGGGCAGAAATAGTGAAGGATGATCCGTCAAATAATGTTCCCGATTCGATTTTCTGGAAGCTGGGATTACAACTTCACAGGAGAGATCAGCATCCCCTTGGAATACTCAAGAATGCAATATATGACTATTTTGACAGCAACTACCACAATAAGTACAAAAAGTTCGATGATTTGTGCCCAATAGTTTCTACTAAAGCGGTATGCAGTACGATGCTATGATCTCGTGTTATAATCCTCCTAATACAGTTTTTCTAATATAGTGATGCAAACCTCGAATCTCGATGTTCATTTTCCATTGTCTATTTGATTCAATGATCTTGTGTTTTAATGTTTCAGAACTTTGATGATGTATTGGTGCCTGCTGATCATGTGAGCAGGAGTTACAATGACACATACTACGTGGATTCTCAAACCGTGCTTAGGTGCCATACTAGCGCCCATCAAGCGGAATTGCTTAGGGAAGGATATACTAATTTTTTAGTGACCGGAGATGTTTATCGCAGAGATTCAATTGACTCCACCCACTATCCTGTATTCCACCAGGTTTGCAATGCTTTTTTCTAGTTTTTCTCTCTATTCTGCTCTTTTATTTCTCAAGAGTATACAATTGTTGTATCGGCATGGTTCCCAGATGGAAGGAGTTTGTGTTTTTGCTCCCAATGACTTTGAGGATTTGAGTTCTGATTTAACGGCCTATGCAGCCGAGGATTTGAAGAAATGTCTTGGGGGTCTGGCACGACATTTATTTGGTATAGCTGAAGTGAGAAACTTTGTTGTTCTTATCGAAAAGTTAAGCATGCATAATATATAACCCATGGCTCGCAGAATGAAATTTCGTTTCTTTGATTTTGACGTATGAAATGTTTTTTTTTTTTTTTAAAAAAAAATATGGGAGCACCTCAACTGAGGTGAAAAAGGTAAAGTAAATTATCGAAATGGGATCTAAGGCGTGGTTTTGTTTATGTTGATTCTGCTCAACCATGCTTATTACTGCTTATTCAGGTAAAGTTGTTCAGTTCTTTGAATGCTTCCTTTTTGCAGGTAACGTGGAAATGCGTTGGGTCGACACTTATTTTCCATTCACCAATCCCTCATTTGAATTGGAGATATATTTTCAGGTTGGAGTCACTTCGTTTTCCGGCAAGGGTGATTGTTTCTTCGAATATTTTTTATTTTTTTTTCATGTGTGGAAGCATTTAGGAAAAATGGCTGGAAGTTCTCGGATGTGGAGTGATGGAACAGGAAATATTGAAGAGAAATGTGGAGATTGGCAGTATTGCCTGGGCTTTCGGTCTCGGGCTGGAGCGGCTAGCTATGGTTTTATTCGACATTCCTGATATCCGTCTATTCTGGTCGACAGATGAACGATTTACCTCACAGGCACGAATATATATTCCTGTAATTTTGGTGCACAATGTTAGGTGTTGACATGTTTTTTCGCCCCCTTATTTCTTGTTTAGTTCTCCAAAGGGAAGCTTGGGTTAAAGTTCAAGCCATTTTCAAAGGTACGTATATACGCCCTTCTGTTTATCTTTCTGTAGGAATGATACAAACGCCGTGTGCAGTTTCCCCCATGCTACAAGGATATGAGTTTCTGGATAAACGATTCGTTCACTGAAAACAATCTATGCGAAGTGGTCAGGGGTATTGCCGGAGATCTTGTGGAGGAGGTGCATTGACCTCCCCTCCCTTTCTTTGTTTTTCAGGTAAGCAGCAGGCAGCAGTTTGTAAACATGTTTTTTTGTTGCAGGTAAAACTGATCGATAACTTCACGAACAAGAAAGGGATGACGAGCCATTGTTACAGAATCGCATACCGGTCGATGGAACGTTCTTTGACGGACGAAGAGATCAACGATCTGCAGGTACGTATATATATGCGTTTTGTTTTAGCCAAGGGAGGAGGGAGTGTTGACTGTTGATGAAACAAAAACAAGTGTTTCTGAAATTCTGCAGTGGAAAGTGAGGGAGCAAGTGGAGTCAAAATTGAAAGTGGTTCTGAGATGATGAAGCAAGCTTGGTACGCTGATTGTCTCTGTCTTCATATTGCATTTACAACAATAAATAATTGCACGAAAACGTGATTTTGAAATTAAAATTATTAGTAAAATTTGGCAGCTAGTCACGTGCAATAAAAGCAACTGTCGGTGTCCAGACATGGCCTAAACTTAATAATTAACAAATAATTCATTTTTTTATTTATACTTTTCAACAAACAAACTGCCTTTTCATTAATTCATTTACTACGCGGCGTAGTAAATGAAATTTGGGCCGGGTCAGCCCAGCCCAACCCATACCTACAGGGCTCGCGCCATTTTGAGGGTCGAGCCGCCTGGTCTTAACGGGCCTAGTTGTGGATGTCCTGGCCCTATATTATATAGGGCCGGGCTAGCCCGCCCCAATCCAGAGGACCGCAGACTGGCCTGCCCTTAAGCCCGATTGGCCCTAAGGGCCACTGGGCCAGGGCCAAAAAGGCCCGGTTTTTTATAGGCCAACAATTTTTAGGCCCCGACCCTAATTTTTTCAGGGCCGGATAGGGCCGGCCCATGGGCTTGGACCTTAATTTTCATCTCTAATTGTACGGCCCCCATAATAC
>KE529183.1:0-15826 GCA_000441915.1 Genlisea aurea | reverse complement strand
AAAAAAAAAAAAAAAAAAAAAAACCAAGACTAACAAGCAATCAAAGGAAGGGAATACGTAAAACTGATCATTGATCAACGAATAGTAAAAAAGGTGATTAATGAATGCTATTACAAACTTTAATCAAGTGCACAATAGCAAATAAAACAAAGTTGCAAGATCACACCAAAATAATATAGAAAACAGACCTGGGCCCATGGAGGTAGGCAAACATCACCTAGCGGTTCTCCATCTTGTTTAATTCCGAAATGATACGAGTTCGAATTCCTAAGAAATTCCGGCATGTAAAAGAACTCAGGAATCAACTCTTTCACATCACTTGTATTAGACAGACAATTTTTGAAAGTGCCTTCAATGCTTTGGAAGAGCCTGTCTGCATGGTCAAATTTGCCACCCTAAAGCGAGAGTATAGCAACAAGCCATCAGATAGGCAGATGGTTAAGAAAGCAGAACATGAATTAAATATCCGGATCAAAAAGGAAACTCAAAATAAAACGCAGAACCTGACACCAACATAAACAGAATGAGACAGCAAAATCGGAATGAAACATACCTGCAAGCTACGATGGAGTGCAGTGAATGGTTCTAATCTTAGAAGGTAAAAGAGAACAATCCCCATGCTTGAGTAATGAGAACCATAATAGAAACTGCAACAGCAGAATAATCAACAATTAACGTAGTTTCTCTGTCTAAATAGTGAGATTGTTTCAATTTAAATTGATGTTTTAGGTGGACAGCCCCAGAAGCAGATTCATTACCTGGGAATATCGGGATCTACAAAGTTATTGTACCTGTCCTCGAATACCTAAGTCATAAAAAAATGCATAAAATGGCAGGCCTTGTTCAAATCAAAACGTTTAGGATCTGCCTGAAAAATCAAATGGCAGGCAGAAAGATATCCACGCATGAAAAATATTATTTACAAACCTCAAAGCGTTTTGGATCAAGAGCTCCGACAGGCTTTGATAAATCTCTGAAAGTTGATGACTTATTCAAATCAAGACTCTCAGACAAATAATCCGCCAACACCCAAGGAAACACCGGATATTGTGTTATATCGCTGTATGACCTTCCTGAAAGGGTGTTCAGGATCATCAAATATTCAAAATTTGTAATCTCTCTTCTCCTCCAACTTTCTCTAGCCGTTTCAGCCATTTCTTGAGCCAGACGTCTATCAACAAAAGAAATGGACCCAGTCCTGTATTTCAGCCTCTTGAGGTTTATATATTCATTCCTTGTAGCCACTATCAAGCTACCCACAGTCTTGGCAACTTTTTGAGAAGAAAAATTGAAAAATGCAGGAGCACCTGAGTCGGAAAAGAAGATTTCTATTGCAGTATACCTCAGCAGATACCTCGTCCAGTGGACAGCTTTAATCTACAATCAAGAAAAGGAGAGAATAAAAACAAAAATCAGTTACACACTGCATGCACTGAGATGACAACAGTAGAATACAAATCAGTACACCTTAGACATGTTCCAACATCTATGGCGCTTGATGCATCTCTTCAGCTTTTGTTCTTTATCACTATTGTCTGAAATAGTGGCTTCGTTCATATCAAGTCTCCTGGAATCCAATCTTTGATGCATTCGCCATTTAAGAAGAACCTGCCTCTGTGGACGAACTAAACCTTCAAGTTTGCTGAAATCGGAATCACCCGAAGAATAATACGTCCTTAGAGAAAATGAACTCCCTGTACCCTCCACCAAGTACTCACCACAAAAACGCAAGTATTCTTTCATAATTTCCATGCACCCTGCCAGCTTTCTCTTTGGGGTTACAAGAACACATGGAATGATCATAAGAACCTGAAAATACGAACGAGAGAACAAATATATTTTTAAAAAATAAAGAACTTCACATACTCTATGCTCAAATTTGATATTCAATAATACACCTCCGTGTTCTCTGAGTCCTTCTCCAAGTGAAGATTTTCTTTATCCTGCGTGAAATCTTGCCCAGTTCTCTCAGCCTTCACCTCAGAATGTTCTGATTTCTCAATTTCTGAATCTTTTTGCTGGTCCTCACTGTCAATGGATTCTTGGGGATTATCTTCAACTATTTTCTGGATTCCTTTTAGTGAAAATTGTCTAATCATCTCGAAAGGAAGTGGCCCAAGACCATTTTTACTATCAGTGGCGGAGAGGACTGCATTGCCAGGCACCAAAGATGAAGGGAGACAGAGTGTCACATCAAAATGATAGTTTCTTCTTAACTTCAGCCTGCGGCGCCATGCATCTTCTGTTTTGTCAAGCTTCCAGTGTGAAGCAATGCTGTTTGGGAAAGGATTAGCTGACCATGGACCCCTTTCATCAGCCAGCAACCGCAAAGTATGAATACACTTTTCTGCAATAATTTGTTGGTCTTCATCCACAAAGAGCTGGAATGAATATCTCCTACTGTCATCAGAGGTAAGAATGGAACAAACACTGATTTGTATCCTTTCCACCAGTGCTTTCTTTAGATTAGAATCTATGGTGATACTTTCTTCCATTTTACTGCCCAACTCACATAATTGCAAAATCCTGTCATCTTTTATGCTCTTTATGTACTTCATTTCATCAACAGCCGCAGTGAAAAGTTTATCTTTTTGGATAAAATTGAATACAGTGCTCCATTGCTTTGAATTGCTAAGAAACTCGGGCAGATTATCACTGCCCGTATTACTTGTAACAAGCATGGCCTTCCCACAGTTGATGGTTTCCCGTATTAAGTTAGAAATTACATGAAAGCGGGCACCACCATCAAGCACTCCATACTGGGACCTAACAACAAGCAAGGCCCAGATAAAAAATTGCAGCCTGCTCTTGCTTTGTTCATCATCGACAGCAAGAAGGAAAGGCAGAACTGGCACAACCTGCTGCACACACTCTGATGCTCGCTCAAGTGATGATCTACAAAGATAGAAAATCAGTAGGCGGTTCACAAATCTTGAGCATCCTTCCCCTCTGAGCTGCATAGCTCTGTCAATATTTTTACTCGACTTCCCAACCAGTGCACTGCTTATTCCTCCGGAGACAGCTGCAGCCATTTCTGCAGCAGGAATATTGAGTGATTCTACCAAACCACGAGCTCTTTGAGTTAAAGATGGCACGGCTGATGACGAAGATCTAGATAATACCATGCTTGATTCCTTCCCATTCATTTTACCTATCAGGACCCATAGTTTGTCATATATATTCCAAAAATCATCGGGAATTTTTCCACTTTGGATGTAGCTATGATGTTTGTCCATACCAGAACTCCTATAAATAAGAAAACAAAAAATGAGTTTTGTAAATCAATAAACTACTACTTGATCAGGACCAGAGATTAAATCACAGGAATATTAAATAGAAAAAAGAAATGATTTCAGTATACCCCAACATGTCTTCAGTAGCCTCACTCTGAAAAGCCTCAAATAAAGCAACATTTAGTTCTGGGCAGTCAACTAGTTCCATAAATTGAGGGAAATTGGGGCTTCTAGAGGGAAACTGTCAAGCAGAAAGCTTGGTTAAATATGCAACCAAAACTTCCATCACCAGGAGAGAAAATAAAGTAAATTCCACTGAAGGTATGTATATTTGGAGCAAAAGTCAAAATGGATGGGGTTCAAAATATGCCGTTATTCTGATAAGCCACATCTTCTTGAAAAGAGTTTAACGAGCACACAGATTTAAACATTAAACTAATGAGAAATTTCTACAGTTTCCACAGTTCGAAAGTTTTGGGCTTGCCAAAGTGAGATGAAAAAAATGAATTACATGCAACCGATTTCCAAGAATGAAATCACTTTGATTTACAAAAGAATTTGTCATTAAAATGTGATCTCATTTAAGATGAGGTCCAAAATAACAGCACATGAGCTGGAAATTTGCAAAACATCAAAAATGTCTGTGAAATGCTTTAACAGACACTTGGTGGTAACACCCGATAATAGGGAAGAACAATTATATCAGAAATCTCATTTTGTTATCTGGAAAAAATTAAGAACAAATTGATAAAAAAATAATGCGAAGAAATTTTAGAAGGAAACAACACAAAAGTTAACGGTGGCGTGCATTACTCACCGGAAGACAATAACCCATGTCAAAAAGGAGCATCTCATCAACTAACTTCAACAGATATAGCATGTTATCTCGAGATGGCAACGACACAAAAAATTTGTCTTCATCAGATAAGCTTGTTAGCTTACAAATCACGTCTTCATATAAATCACGAAGAAAACATTGATATTGATATGATGTTCCAACCTGCAAACAAAAAGTAATAATCCACCAATACTGAGAAAAAAAACAGGAAGTCATGAAGCAACAGTTTTTCACTCTGACTTACTAGTTCACCCTGGCATAGAAGAAAATTCACCGTCTCCTCTAAATCCTGCCAACCACCTTTGACATAAAGTATCCGATGCAAAAGAACAAAGCTATATATATTTATAACAAAATGCTTCTCATTCATCTCAGAGCCGTCACTAAATTGCCTTTTATCATTATAATTCTTTAGAATATCAAGTTTAACTGAAGCAGCCAACCAGGAGTTCCATCCATTATCCTACAAGAGAAATTTATCAATAAAGAAAGAAAAAAATGAGTAGGCACGGTAAAAAGTAGCTTTATCTTACCAGAAAAGCATTCACGTTTGATGGATTTGAATATATAAGATCAAAAATATCTGCCATAATCTTTATTCTTGAAGAAATATCTTCACAACATGACAGAAACCTGAAAATAAGTGGTAAGATCTGAGGGAGGACAAGCCCCACATTACTCTTGCCTCCTTTATCCCGATCAAACTGGTTATTCTTCCTCAAAACCTGCAGATGGACGAGAACCATAAATCCATCAAGCAAGCCCACATCGACCATAGGAAAGAGAAATGGTTGTGAAATTGTTCAGATAGAGTGAAAAGGAATACAACCTGCTTTGGACTGGCACCACCAAGAAGAGCATCAAACAATGCAGCACACAGTTCATCGGTTTGTGGAAAAGCAAAGATCTTGTCAGACATCAAGGAGAAAATTGGTTGCGAATCTAAGCCAGCACTTCCAAAGACTTCAGGAAGATATTTGGATCGTCCAATAGAAATGCTAAAAAATTTGGACCCTTTTTTGTCAGCTGGTGAGCCAACAACAAGTCTGCTGATTATTTGTAACGCAAGCAATCTGACAGGTTCAAAATTCCTACAATGCCATGCGGCAAAAAAGTGAATTAGAAATAGCCTTCGATAGCACAAAGAACAATCAACTAACTGGCAGGAACAATCTATGAATTCACTAAACATTTTGAGGTTGAAAAGACAAAATTCAGCACATCCCGTTCAGCTTTCAAATCACTCACATAGAAGGCATTTCTTTAATGTGAAACAGTAGGCAATGCAATACATCATGATTGACAAAATAAAAAGTTAGTACTAACGCAGGCATAAAAAGTCATGCATGAAAAAGAAAAAAAAAACAGAAAAGATCATTGGATACAGTTCGCAAGCAAAACCTCCATAAACAATCTGTTTCCAGGATATTAAAAATAGGGGTTCGAGTACTTTGAAAGCATGTGAAAACGAACAAACAATAGCAAAAAGCTTTATCTCATGCAAAAGATTGACAAATATGAGTACAACAGCTTGCAATCTGAGTAAAAATGTAATAATTGACTACCAGGGGTACCTTTCTAAAAGATTGACAAATATGATAACACCACCAACTATATTTACTTGTTCTAGAAACAAAGATAGCAATCTTTTCTGGCATGTAAGACGGAAGATCATATTCAAGATATCCTCAAGGCAAGCCATATCCTGACAAGTTTCACAAAATGCCACGAGTGCCTTAATATCAGGAGCTGTAATCTGCTCACTGCAAATCCATGAAAAGAAGGATGAATTTAAAAATGATTCCAGAAATAGCACATTTTCATAAAAGCAGGCATCTTTACCTGAGGGACATCTCAGCAAGACTAAATAGAAGCAGACGAATTTTTCTTATTTCTTCCACATCAGGCCTCTCAAGAACACTTCGTTTTCCCAGGGAAAGGAATGATAATTTTCTCCTGGCAGTAGAGCTTTCAATAGAATCAGAGTAAAACTGACGAATAATATCAAGCAAATGATCAAGCCTACACAGTCCCTTCAGCAGCTTCGGATCATTATCAAATTGCTGAATTAGGAACATATATAATTCACGTTGCACCGTGTAAACTACATGGAGCCATATACGAGGGTTGAGAAAGACATAAGAAACAGCATCTTTTAAGAGTATTTCAGCCAAACCTGGACATGAAAACCGGTTGTTGCTAAAAAGAATTCCATAGCAATCAAAATAATAGTAAGCATAACACATTATTTAAATTGTAGAATTAGGATGAGACTAATAGCATGCTTTACCACTTTTCACTGTGACAGAAAAAAGATGCTTCAATGCCGCAAGAGTGTCCAAACTTATTAAATTGGAGGGCATAGATTGCAGCAGAAACCCTAATATTGAAAATCCAGAATTCAGCAGCATCTGTTGTTGATTCGCGAAATTATCATCTAAAACGGAAGCTATAAGTTTAATAGCTTCATTAGTGAAAGTCCCATGCATTGTAGGAGATAGAGTCTTCTCTTTATATTGATCACCCCTGTTGATTTCAGACAAATCAGACAGTACAAACAGGGGGAAAAAAACAGATATGCCCCCAACACAATAAATAATCTGCTGCAGCAGTCGCCGTGAGCATAGCTGTGTGCCAGGCAATACAGCTGCCTCTGAATGATCCTTTTCCAGCACACAAACTGCATTTGGGGACACATTGAACAATGTTCTACCATTGCTTGCCTGAAAATTTGTTAGAAATACATATGATAATAGCTCCTTTGCATAACAAAATAAGCAAAAAGAAAGCAGAAAGAACCTGAGCATTAAATCCAAAGATAACTTTTGGCGCAAAGGCCTCTTTGGTATCAAGCACTCCATTAAGAAAAAAATCATTATCACGGAAATAATACATGTAGCTTGGCCCCAAAGAATATATACATTGTACTGCTTCCGAGGAGATCACATCACTGAACAAGTATGTAGGACCAATCTGCCCATAAAAGGGGCAACAATTTTTAACAGAATGCTTCATGTTCTCTTCATCAAGCAAAGGTGGATCTATTTTTGTTCCAATTGAACAACAACTGAGTGCTTCACTAATTTTTGGATATCTGTGATACGTAGAAACAATATAGTTAAAATAAGCCAGTGTACTAGAGATGAAAAAGTATTCATCGGTTATCAATTCATCAATACCTGCACTTTTCTGAAAATACGAGAATCCCATCCAAATAACATCTTAGCTGGCTGCCCCCAGAAAACGCTCTACCAACAGAATGCACTAAACAAACGAAGTGCCACTTCTTTGCAACAACACTTAAATTCACTGAAACACATTGTCTTTTCTGATTGATTGACTGAAAGATTGAAGAAAAAAAATGAACACATAACAATAATTTTCTTATCTTTATAAGAGAACCACCATTAGAGAAACCCTGAACTAATAGTCCAAACGGCGGCAAAATGGTTTATGGCAAAAGATTTTCTTTCAAAATATTTATTTATCTCATATATTCCTTCTTTTTATGTTTACGAATATTAAAATGAGTTAAATATGATTTGGAAGCCTTTTTTTTCTGAACTTTATGTTATTATAAATTAGCTCATTTATAATTATCTATTTTAGTGTCGGGGTCTGATTAGCCTTTTTATCTATTATGTTTACGGGTTTGATTTGAAAATGCTGACAAAATCTTTTATTGATTTGAATGACTAAGTCATTCAGTTCAAAGCCCAAGACATATGGATGGAAGCAGGAAACCCTTCCCCCTTTGTGTACTTATATCAATGCTCTGTAATAAAAGATACTGGCAGATCAAGAGGGAAAGAAAAGGATCAACAGCCAGTCCACAATTCCCATTCTCATCAAACCTCCGGTCGAAAAAGGGGCCACTTTCTAGGCATCTTACCCTCAGCCAGGTATATAAACCACTTAAGGAACAATTCAAAAAGGGGGTTTCCCAGTCTAGTACTGCTTTCTTATTACGAGGACTCCGGTAATGGACTGAAAGGGTTGGCAGATCTACGCCAAAAGATCTTAGGTTGATAATAAAATGAAAGCAGAGTAAAATTGATAAAGGATTAGGCAGGTTTTTCACCTCATAAATCAGATTGCCATTGGCAATCACAGCATAGCAGCCCTTTCCATATTCTGTAAGGAAACTGAAAAGTGCCATAGCTCCATCCCTTGAGAAGTTTTCTACCCTAAGCCAACATGTAAAAGAAAATCCTTTGTTCACAGGCATGTGAAGTGCATTTTTTATTACTATGCCCTGCAGAAAAAAAAAATAATAATAATAATAATAAATATGGATACTCTTCAGAAAAGAGTTACGCTACAATAAAACAGAAATTGCTCAGTCAAACTGTAAAAGAGCAGTAGATTTTTTTTTTTAATCAGTTCAGTGAACGAGTTAATATTGCTCAGCTGTATTGAGAACGAAAAATATACTTACAGAAGGGTGAAAAGAAAAACTTACAGAATCAATGCCACTCAGATCAAAGAATGCTGAAGGTCCTTTCTCATTCATCATCATCAGCATACTAGATAAAATTGCAGAGCGAGAATGCTCAGGAAGACAGATCCCCTCACCGCGAAGCATTGCAAACATTTTTCGAATATCCTTCCCAGATATGCTGTGACCTCCAACCACCTCAATTAAAGGAGAAATTTTCAAGAGCACAGCATTACTATCGTCTGTAGCAATCCAATCAAGAAGAAATTCGAGCATTCCAGCTCTCACACATGATTCTCGATTAGATAGGGAATCCCTTAGCATATTATGGAACAGTTGCAATCCATACTGCAGCAATGCATCATTGCTCTGCACAATTATCATGCTCAAAACAATTACTAAGAAACCATTTAAAATGTAAAATATAAGGATAATAAAGAGAAATGACTTGATTTGACTCATGCTATCCCGAAGAAATGTCAGCTCATAATGGACGAACCTTCTGAAGAACACTTAGATAGAGCAAGATTACATCGTCATTCTGAAAAAAGTAAAAGAGTAATATAAATTAAAATTGCTAAGATAGCCACAACAAAATAACAATTATTGGTCACCTGCAGGAATTTTTTTACCTTTATAATGCAATTCCACGTAAGATCAAAGTTCCCGTCCACTAACATGTCGAGCAGAGAATTTAGAAGTGCTTCATTAGGTTTCCATTGATAAAAATCCAAAAGCAAACTCCGAAAAGTTTGATAACCTCCACCGACAAGAGACCTAAAAGCTGCCTTTTGAGAAGAAACAGTAAGACAAAGGTTTGAAATGCATAGAAAGGCAACCAAATAGTAATCCAGAAAGAAATAGAAGCTTCAATCATGATTAAACCTTTGTCAAATTTTTCAGCACATAACAATATGTGCAAAACTTCTGTCCCAATAAACCAATCATTTCTCCAAGGGTGGCTATTTGCTCCACACAAAGAAAATGGGAAACGCAGCCTAGTTTTTCGAGATAGAAATGTAGAAATACCACTTGTATCTCTACATTCTAAACTTTCGATAGTAATAAAAACTTAAGTTCAAAAAAAAATCATTTCTCACATGTTTTTAAGGCCTTAAACATAAAACTTTAGTATAATTTAGCCACCAAAGACAAAACTGCATAACAATGAACTTCATAGAAGAAAATGGGTCCTAAATGAAAGCAACTGTATTTTGAAAAAAAAAAAAATATTTGGCCATGTACATACTTGCAAGAATATAAAGAGTACCTTTGAAGAATCATTTGCAGATAGCAAACATGTCAGTGTTTGAATGACATTCAAAGACAACTTTCCACCACTATCGACATCCATGTGTCCATTCAACAGAGAAATGACATGCAAAAAGCATTCGCACTCACGAAACAATGATTGATAATACTGTCAATGGAAATAATAAGAGACAAATAGCTAATTTTGGGTTAAATAATAAAATAAAAAAGTATATACTATTATTACCACTCTGTCCGTCAGAAGCATTGTTCTCATTCCAACAAGTAATTCAATTGAAGGACCCACAAAGTCTTTGAGGTGTTCTTTCAAATACGTGAATGTCTCGAAGTACTTGGAGCACAGGAGTAATTTTCCTTTTTTATCATCTTCTGAAGATGGAACCACCTGCCAAAGCGATAAAAATATGAAATAGAGGAAGGAGATACAATGTAGATAAATTTGTATTATAACTCATAAACTTAAATTTTAAAAAAGAAAATACATACAAATGGCACACCTTCATGAGCTCAATAACATATTTGAGCATGACGTTTCTTAGAGATTCATCCCAGAGCAAATCAAAGACACAAGTGATACAGAAAGTATTGCGTAAAATGGAGTATTTTGCATCTTCTGAAAAAGAGAAGTAGTTTTCAAATAATTCCAGACATATCTTTAAGCACTTTTCCCGACTCTTAGACAAATCAGATGAATACGATGATCTGATGGTTTGACAACTGCTATTCTCCATAGTCTGGGTGGCATTGTTCATACTGCAAACACTATTAGACTCCTGAACCTGAACACATGCAACTTTAAGGAAACAATGAACAGCATCAAGAGCCTTAAATGAAGAGACAGTTTTCTCAGTCGAAAGCTGCAATATGTGAACCAGGCTCTTAGAAAGAGCAGTGGCAAGAACTGGGTTGCAGGCAGATTGTTCTAGGGCATCCAAAAGAACAGTGCATTCAGGCTGCAATTACAATCATATAATGAGAAAAGGCTACAGGAAGAACGTGGTTGAAAATGAAAAGAAGCTGCTAAGAAAATTTGTACATGGGATAAAAAATGAAATGCTTTCTGAAGATTTCAAGATGCAATGAATAACAGAATCCAATCGAATTGATCTTTCAAAACCATGATTCAATGCTCGAAAAATGGAAAAAAAATCACAATATGTAACAAAACAGATTTCAGTAAATGCAATGGAAAAAAAAAAAAAAAGAGGATTCAAGTTATATGGAAAGTTATTTCCGTTGTATTGAACAGTTCACTTTTCACAATGACTAATTTCAAGAAAGTATCCTCGCAAGAACACGAAGACATACATGATACATAAAGAAGTTCCAAAAAAAGAATATGCCTAAATTTCAATAGAAGATTGATAACAATTTCAGTAAATTATGCACAAAAGAATGTGAAGTCAAAGGAAAGTAACTAAACCAAATTATGTGTACTTCCACTTAAAGTGGCAGCATATTCCAGGAATGAGATCGCTTCGAGTTGAAATTTTTCAACTGGACTAGTATCAGCTTGTTGCTCACTGTAACTATCAACACCGTACATTTCAGCATCCATAGAAGAAACATCAATTCCGATATTCTCTAGAGAATATTCTGAAGAGGAGGGTCCAAAGTAGAGAAAATTCTCAGAGATGATGAAGTCCCATAAGCCCTCTGCTCGGAAGACATCAATTAACGATGGCAATGATTGAAGAACCTTCTTAAACGCAAAGAGTACATATTGCTGAAGAGTGAAGGCAAAGAATCTGTGCACAAGCAAAGTAAAGTGAAAACTAGAAAGGAAACGCAGAAAAAGAGAGTAAAAAAACAACCATCAACTGGAAATAAGTAATATAGAGATCAAAAGGCAAATGCGAAATAAAATAATTTTGTCTTTGCGAAAATGTAGCAGAATATAAAAAATTCAGTTGCGCACCTCATGTGACGAAGAATCCCGTTTTGATTTGAGCAGGCCCTAATGCATGGAAATACTGCAAGAACAACTTTTGTGAACCACTTCAACAAAAGTTCTGCATAAGCTGGAGAAACTAATATTGGATTCTTGGCAGAAGAATTTGACTGGATGGAGTGAATTTCAATTTCTTCGGCTTCAAGAATGAAATGACAAAGAGCTGAACTCATCCTGGTAACATAATTCTTCCAGTGCTGGACAAAAGATTGAGAGAATGGACTCGGAGTCAAATTGTCACCTCCTGATGAGCTCTTGAACACCATGCAGTCTTGAATTATGAATACCAGTGAACAAAAGGTATTTGCAAATTTTTGTACCCTCCCGTTCTCACAAAGAAATTGCAAGTTGCTGAAGTTTCCATAGCTATTTACCAGTCAAAGAAAATAGTCATAGCTGATCATGTCTGCAAAAACAGACTTCAAAAAAATCTGTTGAAATGGTTCCCGGAAAGTAAGTGTATACATTTAAAAAGACAGCTATGCAACTTCCAAGTAAGAACAGATAATCTCCAGCACTCTGCTCAAATATTAATTAATTAAGAAAAGCAACACAGAGAAAGAAAAAAGCAAGACTTCTATTAATGATGGCTAAACAAAGAAAATCTGAATATAAACCTAAGGTGAAAATGAACTCAAAGGATACACAGCCTCCCTGAGAACCTCCAACGAAAGCACATGGAGATCACAAACATCTTGCAAATGATATTTGATGCTGATTTAGAAAAAAAAAAAACATTAAGAATGACTAACTAATTAAGTATAGCGGGATACTTTGCCAACATGTTAGAAAAGAACCTTTCTGTGGCACCAAATGGCTCATTGACAACCAAACTGTAAAACGGGCGAACTCCCAGACCATCCAACAAAACTTCCAAGCCTCCAATACTGCGAAAATGATTTTGGCCTCGGAAATTATCGGTCAAAACTGACTGAAGAGTTCTGAGAGTTACGTGCTGGAGAGGCATTTCTATCCACTGCTCTTTCAAAATCAGTCTCCTCAATAAGCGTAAAATCTCTGATTAAAAATTTCCAAACATAAATTTTCCATCAGCAGTAAAGCAGTCATTTAGGTGGACATACAAATATAAATTTAAAAATAATTCATATGCGTGTAAAACAAATTCAGTAGATGATAAATTAAGCAGTGTTGACCATTGAAACGGGAAAAATTTTGAGAGCAAAGATTTGCTGCAGTATGTCCTAAGTTAATCAAATATTGTGATTTCTCAAATGCTAATAATGTAATATGCCAAATCATGAACAAAGAAGAAACTGCATTACCTACAAGCCAGTTAAGACCACCAGCCTCCATAACAGATACAATTGCAACTTGATGCCAAGACAAAGTTGCTACGGAATTTGGAGGCTGAATAGCAGAAGCTCTAGAGTTTATGCCAGAAGTTTTTACTTCAGATGATTCAGCATCTTTCTCAATACTTGAAAGAACATCAACAAAATTGCATATGATCAATACAACAAAAACCAGTATCTTCTGCAAAGTTATAGCATTTTGCACTAGATAATTTGATTGACTTCTCTCCAGCGGGATGGAATTCGTAATAGTCTTAAGTAACACAGCAGCGGCTGTAACACCAAGAAGAAATGTAAGCTAGAATAAAATACCCAAATACTAAAATCTTGGTACCATAATAGGGTAGAAAAATTTAAAAAGAAAATACACCGATGAAAAATAAAAAACAGCAAATTTCACAATATGCTTCAATGTTGCTGAAATCATAGGATTTGCATCCACGAACTAAGATTATGGAGATAGCATTCTGATAGCAATAGTCCTAACATATCCCATACACGACACTGGCTTACAGCTCAAACACTAAAAATCCATCCATTGAAATCCTTATTCTCTAAGCATAAACAACACATAGTTGATATTTGCAAGGCAGAACAGGCTTCTGATACCACTTAACTTTAAAATAAATACAAACGTAAGCAAGTAAAAGACCAACAGAATTAACAAATCAAAAGAGAAAAGTATCAGAAAGGTAATGATACCTTTCATCAAAGTGGTAATTTTTTGAACTGCAGAATGGTGACCGATGATTTGGCAGTTATGAGCAGATAGTGTTACGATAGTCAACGCATCTAAGGTCATCAATGATTCAGAAGATATGCTCAAGTTTGAGGTACAATCCAACTGACCTGCAGATGATTTTCCTAAAGTTAACTCTATAGATAAGAAATATGGTAGTCAAGGAACTGTAAGCTTTTCAGATCCGTAAAGAGAAGTGAGAACCACTTAAGCTAAATGAAGCTAAAATGCTATTATATTGAAAAAAAAGACTAAAAACTAACGATTAGATGAATAAGATTACAGAAAAATTGGAGCATAATACGTCCAGAAAAAAAAAAAAAGTCTATCCATCTAAAGGAAAGCATAAACATAGCTTAACCAAGAAATTTATCTGAAGTTAATTACACCTAGCGCTCAAACATAGCAGTCTTAATCCAAGACTTGTTATCAAATTTCTAATCATTGTCGCTTCAAATTAATAGTAGAGAATGTAATAAAATAAATTTGCACAGGCAAGCATGTCTGCATTATAGCAACTTTCAAACTTACTGTTAGTAAGCAATTTTGTCAATAAACACATCTCATCTATAAATGCCAATATAACATCTGCAGGATGGCCAAAACTGCAGCCAACAACCACATCATCGACATTTTGCATATGTCCCACAGATGAAACCGCATATTCTTCTCCTGGAGTTTGGATTAGATTCAAGGGTTTCCATTCAAGGAATGTTATCAAAAACTGCTTGAGGAAAATGCCCAGCAACTTTCTTTTGTCAGCCTGAAACATAAGTGCGTATGCAAAGTATATTCCTGTGACACAATAATCAGCACTATGCATGTTTATGAAGAAACATGAAATACTTACTTCATCAGCAGCATTCAGATATTTTTCCCAAAGCTTTTTTAGAATGCCCTCATTGCCTAGCTCACTAGAAACAATATTCAAATTATCGAAGGACATATTTAGCTCAAAAGTCAATTATAAAATTTGATGTAGAAGAAACCAAATGCGCCAAATAGATGAAGATATCTAAATAGAGAAAAGCTGGACTCCAAATTGAGAAGATAGATTATGGACTCCAAAGGAGAAAGAAAAATAGCATAAATTTTGCATCATTCATCGGTGTATAATAGATGTGAAACAGTATCGAACTTTTAAAATTTCAATCAACATCAGTGGAGGGCCTGCCTGGAACCTAATTAGCTAAACAGATAAACCAGATACCTAAAGATGACCGCCTTGGGTAGAGGAAACCTCCCAGATGCAGAGACTGAATAAAGCTCTCCAGTCTGCCCACTCGAGGACCTCCATATGAGATCGGCAACACCTTTAACAATATTCATGTCTAAAGGTACCACATATAATGGGCCAATTCAAGTGAAAAATCGGGAGGCATCACCAGGCTCCGGTGACTCAATCACGGATTCCTGGGACTATAACTTCCTATAAGCTGCATAAAATTAAGAAGTGGGACATGTATCAGATTTGTCCTCCAACAATTAATCAAAACGAAAGATAGCGGCCAGTACCAGAAACAAAAAGAAATACGCTTGATACACCCAGAGAGCTTATTATTACGAGTCTTTTGGAGGTCAACGTACAAAAAATGGCACTTCAACATGCCAATCATCATAAGGAAAAAAAAAAATACTGTCTGCAGCTAGGTAACGCAACAGTAATCGGATCAGAACGAAATCGAAGTGAATTGAGAATCCAAACTATGCGATTAGGTAACGCAACATTACAATCTCAACGACGACAAGATTCCCTCGGAGAACACCGCGTCGTTCAAGAGGACTCAAATAGCCGTTTGCTTTATCGCGACGCCATTCGCAAGTACAGTCTACTACAGATCAGTGATTCAGCGATTTAATTTAATTGCAGTTTTGCCCTCCATATGATATATTTGCCGTGTGTATAAATTTTTAATTTTCTTTTGAATTTCGACTCTTTTTTGTATATTTTTATTTTTATTTTAATATTAATTTTCTTTGAAATACAAAATATTTATATGAATTATATAAGTAAACAATGAAAAAAAAATGAAGTTGTGCGC
>KE529178.1:0-11222 GCA_000441915.1 Genlisea aurea | reverse complement strand
TCTTCTTCTTCTTCTTCTTCTTCTTCCCTCTGAGCCAACAACAGATACTTCCTCAGATTCGCATCCCCGGTACTCATCAAGCTCAACGACGGATTCGTATGCACGAATCGCGTCACCAAAAACCCCGCCAGAATCTGCTGATCCCCTCTCACGAGCTCACAGACGAAAGACGGAAACAGAGTCGCGATGAAAAAGGAGGAGGAGTCGTACCGGCGGCCGTCGTCTTCCTCCGTTGCCGCCGCCCCCTGCATCGTCTCCTGGAAACGGCGCAGGGAGTTGCCGACCAGGAAAGTGAGGTACGACAACGTGCGCCCGTGAGAGGCTCCCGGGATTATTACAGTCGACAGAATTCCGGACGAGAGGACGAGGACGAGGAAGCGTTGTCGTCCGTCCCGGGAAACGGTTTCGGTGGTTACGCCTTCGGTGGTTTCGAGTCTCTTCTCCACATCATCCAGATATTGCAACTGCATCGCTCTGTACGGAAGCAGGAGTGCCATTTCGAAAGCCAGGAAACAGTCGAGCTCGGCGGCCGCCGTTCGGAGAAGGGAGGCGGCCTCGTCTTCGTCGAGGATTACGTAGGAGGGATTTCTGCCGGAGTTCCGGTCGAGCAACTCCAATACGAACTCGCCGGAGTCGGAGAATACTAGGAGTTTTTCCACGATCATCGTCCAACAGACGTGAAGCGGATGATGGAGAGGAGGAGGGGCGGCCGAATCCCTCTTTTCGACGGTTTCGTTTTCGACTGATTCTTCGTCTCGGAAGCTCTTCTCCCAGCCCTCGTCCCAATCGTCGTTGCTCCAGTTTTCGGAAGCTTCCGCAGGAGGAGGATCGTGACCGGCATTTTTCTTTTCGTCGATAATAAACATAGGCTCCCACTCGGCTAAAACGTCGATCAGAACTCGAACGTGCGAATCGGAATCGACGGAATGTATCAACTTCCTGAAGCAAGAAACGGCGGAGTCGACGGAAAGTAAATCATCCGGTGTAATTTCCAGGCCTGGGGAGACGGCGTCGGCGATCAGTTGCGACGATTTCAGAGCCACGAACCTACTGGAAACATCTTCCGCCGAGAATTCATCGCACGAGTCCTCGTTATTCGTTTTTCCCTCCTGAAGAAAATGATCCCAACCTTCCCAAGCCAGATCGTACGCCTCCCCCCCGCCATTTGCACGGAAAATCTCCGAGTTCATCTTCCGGCCGGAGATGAATTGCATGAGCTCTAAGGCGCACACCCTAAGCTGACTAGAAAGCCGGACGTCGTTAGAAAAAGACGAAAGCCGGCCCCATATCACGAGCCTGACTCTCTTAAGAACCTCGATATCTTCCTCTAGTTTACTCAAGGACGAGACTAAGAGGTGCAGACGTTTGTTCCCGAGGGATTCGCCGCCTTCTTCCACTCCTTGCAAAATATTTTCCATCATCTTCAAGTATAGTTTCGGAAGATCCTCCTCAGCATCATCGGCTGATTCCGACAAGTTAGAAGAAATCGATAACGATTCAGGAGGCCGCAATGTCTCGTTGAACACAATACCTACAGCTCGAAAACTGCATCCGCCAGAAACCATTGCTCGGAAAAAGTAAAGCCTTTCTTCAGAAGCACCGTTCGATTTGAGTCCGTGGACAACATAGTCGACAAGAGTGTGCCAGCACTGATTTGGCGAGATTATGTCGTCCGAGAGCAAATCCGAGAAAGCTTTCAAGCTTGCGATTAAAAATTCCGGGTAGAATCTCTCACTCAAATTCCGCGCCAAGATCAGACCCTCCATATGATTCATCAATCTCAGCCAAATGCCAATAAATCTCATGCTGCAATCTTTCTCGACAGATTCAGAAGCGACGACATCTCTCAAACTCTTGTCGACGAGTAAGACGATACGAAAAAATCGGCGTCCCACATCAAGAGACTCACGGTCGCCTATCACGCCCATATATTTCTCATAGATACCGTAGACTAATTCAATCTCATCTACCAAACAGTAAGCATCCTCTATCCTCTGAAACAGCTGCCCATCTCCCACCGCATTACCTTCTAAAGCGGCGAGCGACCGCGAAACATGATACAAATACAAATCTTTCGACGATAAAAGGCCCTCGGGCGCTGCATCACCATATAAACGAGAAAGGTTCTGAACCATGGTTGCTAACGCATCCACGTTATTTTCATCTATTTGAGAAAGGACTTCATCCTTGAGGCTGGTAAAATTAAGATCAGTTAAACCAGCAATGTTTTTAAAATTCAGGCTCTTAATAAAGGATACTTTGCCACATTCCAGCCCAACAAGTTCGCAAAAGGGAGCGACTCCGACAGTACTTTTCTGCACAAGATGTGTGTCTGAATCTGGAGACTCTCCCAAAGTTTCCAGGTGCATATAACATTCGGATAGCATTCCATAAATAAATGCAAGTCGCTCCTTGTCACGGCCATCGATAATTTCATAGACAGAAGAAAGGCATTGAATAACTTCTCCAGCCCAACCAAGTATGTTTTCTTTAAAACCAGAAACTTCGCCGGCGATATCATCAACCGTCCACATCTCAGAAACTAGTATAGTTTTCAGGTAATGCAGAAGCACCTGTCGCAAAAGAGAGAACGAGAAATTGATCGGAAACAATAACTACTAGAACAATATTCCATACGCGATGTATGGAAAGGAAACTTGCCTTCCTGTGATCCAGGCCATATCTTCCAGCCAACATGAGGGCATCATTCAGTATTTTCTTTTTCTCGAATTTCACCGAGTCGATGAGAGAAAAAATAACACTCTGTATATAATCGGTATCTCCAGAGAGAAATCTTGAGGCCTCCACCACAGGAATCAATTTTTGCAATTCCCTGGATCGATCAGCCGTGATCTTCTGTTGTTCTAACTTGACTTTCCACTCATTCCAAAATAATGACTGCGAATCATGTGCAATCATGCACTCCTCTGGATTCAGAACACAGTAATAAATGAGCAATACAAAATGAATTTTGCGTTTCACCAATAATAATGAAAGCAGGTAGTGAATATGGAAGAAATTAGAGACAGAAAAAAAAAACCTGAACTAAGAGTTTTTGGTTTCTTCTGAAAAATATTTAGCAGGAGTTCCCTCTTCTGAGCAGGGCTTTTGCAGTCACTGCTGCTGCTGTGCAAAAAACTGTAGATCAATCCCACAGTCATAAGATGAGAAAATTCAGTGTCATTTTCCCTTGCTTGAAGTTGATTTTCAATTATTTCAGCTCCATGAATTGGATCTACAAGATTTAACAAAATTGAACAACCAAGAATGTCTTCCTCATCCGAGAAATGAAACTCCATGACTGATTTAGCCAGAGAAGCAATCAAGTCATCTCTTGGAATAAAATAGTTCCGCGCCAACCATGATAAAATAGTCATCAATGCTCTAGCCCTAATACTAACATGATAAACTGAGGTCGTTGAATCAAAAGTAAGCCCTTTGCCAAATTCATCACTTTCACCCAATTTTATTAGCCACGGCAGTTTTGAACAAGTAAAATTGATTACTTTTTCATTTTTCTCAAGGGAATTCCAGTCATATTCGGTCTTACATGATGATTCCCGTGCGACCAGAGAGATGAAATGGCTAGCTTTACTATAAAGCTGTTTGGAATCAGTGGCTTGATTTCTTCCAGAGAACTCTAATGGAATTGAAACACTTATTTCAGAAAACTCAACAGACTCTTCTCCAGTAAATGAAATAAGACTGTCACTGTTATCCTGTAAGTCAAGATCTTTCCATTCTTGAAGAAGTTCAACAATTGATTCATCATCACAGTGACCTAATGCAAAACCTAGAAGAAATTTTAGGGACTTTGAGTTCACATCCTCAAGAGCTTTACTGCGAGCAAGTGCAGTGCATAAGTCCCATATAGAACCATGCCCCCTTTTGGCTAAAACAAGACAGAGATCGAAAGCCAGTTGCATATCTCCCGCAAATGCAGCTTCTCTTGCAATAGCTTCTTGAACCGCTGAAATTTCTTCCTGTGAGCTTAGCCCAAGAAGTCGAGCAATCTCAATCAGTTCATCAACATTCATATAAGTACCACTCTGACTAGTAATTGCCAACTTAATTATCTCCATACGATCTTTTATTTGCCTAAATGCCATAGGAAGAAGGTTAACTCCAAGGTTTGGAAGCCTAACTGTAAGAGCATCGATGATGTCAGCCTCTACCCTGACATTTCTGTTATTAGCGAAAATGCTTAAGCATTCCTTAGCCTTCCAGATCTGCACATAAGTTCAAAAAGACTGATTACTCATTTGATCAGAGTTGTGGTACATGACATTTCTAATACCATAGCTTGATATATTATTATTCATTCACGAAATGAAAATTAAGGGTAGCAGACTTAATGCAGTGTCATGTTATAAAAATCAAACAGCCAAAAAGGCGATAAGGAAAAAAAAAAAAAAAATTATTTCCATGAACCTACTGATTTCTTTAGAAGAACCTGAAAACCAAATATTTGAAACTTTGGTCTAAGCCGCCACGGTTGAGATCTATGTCATAAAAAACAATGAAATATGTAGTTCAGCTAATTACCTCTGGAGAAGCAAGGGTGGGTGCAGAAAAGAAATACTCCCGCGCAGCTTGAATAACAAGGCTTTCTGCTTTTTCCGTTGCCAAGGCAACAGAACTATTACCTTTTAAATAGTTCCTCGCAAAAGAGAATTTCCCAGCTTTAAGCAATCCCCTGCAGAACTCTATCAGCAAGTACTCTAAATCCACAAAGAGAAACGCCTTTTCCTGAAGAGACTGTATATCTCGCCACATATTTGCCCAGTCATGATCTGTGCGAGATGGTTGCCAACGAATGAACTTCGAAATTATAAGACGAAAAATTTGCTTCACACCCTTTTCATCTATATGAGCATCCAGGAGGAAATTTATCGGCTTTGGAACCTGAAGCAAAAAATAGTGGTCACTGATGGTTTCAATAAGCAACCAAAAATCCAAATATTTTATTTGAGTGCAGCATTTCTACCATCAAATGCAGTCCAAATGGATGCAAAAAAAAAAAAAATGAATAAAAAATAATTGTTTGACAAATCGGCAGCAATTGCAGGAGCCAGGAAGAGATGCAAACTCCAAGCACAACTACTTTATGAGGCAGAGGGAAAGCCTAGACTGCGTTCCACATTTTAATGCATGATATAGAAACAAAGGGCATAGAGAAAACGAAAAGTAAAACAAACACTACAGATATGGTATGCTGATTTATAACTTAAGCATCAGCATATGGAAAGAGAATCAGAAGAATGGACTATACGACAAGAATAACAGAAAGCGAAACCTGGTAATAAGCCAACAAGCGGCCTGCTTCAACATGACCTTCTGCAACTTTCAGTCTCTGCTTGATGCTCTCAGCTTCATTATCTATTAAAGTGTCAAAAACATTCTGTAAGATCCAACAGCAAGTATACACTATGTTTATTTAAAGAGAAAGCTAGCAAGTACCACATCGGAATACTTACACTGCATCAATGCACATGTTATTTCAAGTTTTGAACGTAAAAAACAGCAGAGAAGTGGAAAGTTTGTGAAGCAGTCATTGATTGGCAGACTCATTTCAAAATAAATCATAAGAGTGTAACAATCGCCATATTCCTCCAGGTACAAGTACAATTCAATACAGGCAGAACAGATAAAACTGAAGAATATACTTTCTTTGGTTGACATTCTGATGAACGAAATATTTTTTAGTGTTGATATGAAAGTGAGATATCTAGGGAGAGGTAATAAGAAAGAGAACATGTATTTGTTTAATCTAGTAATAGAAGTCATGGATAAATTAGAACTTGCTTCAGAAAAATCATACACATTAAAGACACAAAGCAGGGAAAGAAAACTACAGTTAAACTCGAATGCACATTAAATTAAACACTTACATTGCACCTCTGAGAGTTTGGAAATTATATTTTGCATGATGCTCCACTGATCAATGCCAGCAGACATATATACACAATCGAGAGAGCATTCAACGAGTTCCAGCTCATCTTTGAAAAATATACTATTAGCTGCCTCTCGACATCCTTCTTCAATTACTATTAAGCATATGTCTAGATTGTTCTGAGTTGCAGCTTCTTTAAGCCATCTGACAAGGAATGAGTCAGCCGACATCTTTTCAGAATGATTTGAAGCAAGAAACTTTTGTTGCATAAATGGAACAGCAATGTTGTGTAATCGTGCAATAATTTTATCCTCCTTCACGCCCATCAAAATGAACTTGAACTTGTCATAATCTGATAGGCGATCCCAGGTGGCAAGATCCATAGATAAATTCACCGCATCCTCATTTTCAACGGAGTATATAATCTCATGCAAGCACGAAACATCTTCAAGGAACATCTGAAGTTCAGAAATTCCTTTATGTATGGCAATATCAACCAAAGACATGCAGTTGTCCAACTGTCCACTTAAAGAGTCGATATCTATAGCTCTTTTCCTGTACCAAGATGAAAGTTCAGAAATTGATGGCCACAAAAATGGCATGTATTTGATCATCATCGATTCAGTCATCAATGCAGGACTGCTTCCATGATTCCTTCTCAAAAAAATTACCATCTTTTCAGATTCAACCCAATCTTCATCTCGGAGGACAACAACTGAATGAGGAGACACTGCAGGAAGTAGCTGCCCATATTTCTGAACTGGAATCGTCTCTGGTATAGCAGCTAAAACTTCTAATATTGATGGACTCAATGAACAAGGATGACACTTGAATAGAAGGTTTAAGGCCCCAATCTTACCACATTCTGCAAGTGCTATGGCAGATTTGCCAACAGGGAGATCACGAAATTTTCTGTACTCCTCAGAAGAGAACCTGCAAAACTAAGCATAGGGCTGCAAGTCAGCAAAGACTATGGCATTATAATGGTGTGCATGAAAAGGTAACTTGGATTAACTATTGTTGAATATTTTACATGCTTCTGAATATTTATAAATGAAGAACTACAGAGCATCTTTTGGTTTTAGACACAAAGTTGCCAGCTAAATAAGGGCGAAAAAAGTTAACGCTGATAGACCAAAAAAAAGTTTGGAGAAAAAAATTAAACCAATTGATAAAATTTGGTAGCTCTAAAAACTTAAACTATGCATATAACATTATGACCGCATTGTGGTTCCCTAAAGTATCACCTTCCCATGTTTATCCCAAGAAATGTTTCAAGCATGTCTCCAAACTGCAATAACTTGAGTCGAGTAATACGATAATTCCAGATTTGACCATTCTCATCATCTGGCTCAGAGAATATATAGGAATTTGTGAGCTGAAGACCAAAAGAAAGCAATGATCTCATTGCCTCTTCAGTGGGACCTACCGAACTCACACACTCAGAGAGTATGAATTCAATGTCCTTGATTTTGGGTAGTACGTTAACTACGTGATGCACCCCTTTGTCAGAAGATACCCACTGCGACTTCCACACATCCTCTTTGTCAAGGCCATGATGCTCAGCGAATTCAAGAGCAGCTTCATACTGATGACTAGCAATCAGACTATTATAAATCTCAAGTGGTGATCTTTCGAAAACTGATAGTAAGCTCCACTGCATGTTTGAAATATCAAACTGATTAGACGTCTTCAGCGTAGTAAGATCATTGAGATCCATCTGTTCAAGTGATCTGCATCTATCATCAGATACTGTGTTTTCTAAAATAAAAATATGCCCAGGGAACTGATACACTCTCTCTAGAAGAGGCATTGAGCATGCAAGATCCTCGTTTGACACGACCTCGCCATTAAGAAAATCAATCATGCTGATGGTACCATTTCTTTTTGCTAATACAAGTACATCATCAGTCCACCAAGTGAAATCAACAATATTATGTAAATCCATCATCTCAATCTTTGACGTGTCAAATTTCGTAGTGTAAATGTTGCCACTACAAGCTTTTGAAAGAGACCGTTTCTCCTCATCGAATTGAAAATAGAATAAGCAACCCTCCGAATCCAAAGAAGCTACAGAATTTCCACTCGGCGAGAATAACACTTTTCCAGATGACAATGGATAAGATCCTTTTTTTGGGTTGAATGAACCTTCAAATTTAGCAAAAGTAACCACCTCCATTTGTGTTTCCCCTTTTCTCCATATAGACACAACAGAGTTTTCTACCAAGAAATGAAAGAGTATTTAGTATCATCTATCGCAACTAAATGTCTCTTCACGAAATAGTTTAAGGCTTCATAATAGCAAACGAAATACAGGTTAAGTATAGGCTACTGGGTGTGAGACTTTAAAAGGTGCTGCCAGCTGTACGATGCAAGCATAGCTAGTCCAATTCAAGTTTCCTAGGATGGCATATATATGGAGCCCCAAAAGGGAAAACAGAAGCCAAAGTTTCTTTTAGTATAAAAATCGCATTGGTGATATAAAATAAGTGAAGTGTTTGCAGAAGAATATTTCCCGGTTCCCAACTTCAAAATGGCCAGAATGAATTAATTTTAGTTTCAAACGATAAACTATGAAGGAATAATATCAGAACCATGCATTCTACCAAACGATTATTACTGAAACATTGAAAAAAAAAAATAGACTGCTTCAAGTATAAAAAAGTACCGTGACTTCCAATGACAGCAGATTGATTGTCACCAGAAGAACTGATAAAAACAAATAAGCAAAGTTGCGGGTGATAGTCCCAGCAAACGATCCTCTGTGGAAATTCTACTGGGATTGATAAGTAGCTTAATGTTCGCTTCGACAAAACAGAACTTGGATCTTTTGAAATCTCAATATCACAGAATGAACCATCAGATACGACAACAGTAAAGGTGCACCTGCAAAATATTTATGCTAAGATATAACAAAATTACCACAAGTGAAGATTTAAAAAGCTTCATTCTTAACTCACAAATAAGAATTCCTTTCAGAAGCATCATCCTGGACAACCAAGCCTATGATAGAAGCAGAAGAAGATACAGAGAGATGTTTCTTTAAAATTCTGGTCATTTCTTCGCCATTAGGTTTGATCACGTAGATGATATCAGTATCATCAACAACTCCAAGTAATGCATGGGATTCCGACCATGTTCCACAAGTGAATTGATGAACACTCTCACCTTCATCATAAAAGCCAAAATTGATGAGTTGAATCAAGCAACAAAATTTCAAATAATAGAACAGTGCCTACACTGGAAATTTCTGCAAATTGAAAAGTTAGTGATCACGAGCAAGAAAGGTCAATAAAAAACTCACATAATTTAATGGCCACAATAGAAAGGCCTATTACGCCAAATGACATTTTACAAAGCAACAATAAGGCCTTACATGTAAACGTTCCAACCGATCCCTGGTAATCATTATCCTTCTGCAAAATAGAAACTTGATTTCCGCATGCCACAGCAATATAATCACCACTTGCTGAGACAAAAAGCGATATCAATCTCCCCAATCTTCTTCGTCGCGTCCATTTCTCTTTAATTTGTGAAATCCCTAAATGGAAAATACAACAGAACAACACCAAAACTTCAATTCTCTTCTTGATTTAATTTGTTAGGTATCTCACATTCGCTATGTATCAATATTTGAAATTACACCAGGCATAGTCCACGAATGAACGATAACAAGAGTTTGTAAGGTTACCTCTAAATGAAAAATACGAAAGCAATCCTCCTCTGCCGACTCCTTCTATCTTAATCAATCAAAACAAAATGAATTAACCATACAGAAACTGAACTAAAAACAAAAAAATCAAACGCACCTGTTGCGGCGGCTGATGGCTTGAAGAGCAACGCATCGACGCATGTCGACGAGTTTCGAAGTATACTTTCATGACGGGCAGGCAACAAAACACAGTACAAAAATGCAATCAAAAACGTGAATTCCAAGAGATTTTCATAAGATCTTCTCTTCAAACACCAAAGAATCGTACGAAACTCATGATCGAGATCTCCTCGATTCTTCGCCGTTCTGCATTCAAATTCCACGCTTCGCTTTCGTAGTCCCAAAATTGGGGCTAATTCCCAATTCACACCCCAATTTTTTTTTCGCCGTAATGCATTTTATAATGCATTTTTTTTAAAAAATAAAAAAATAAAATTATTTTGTTATTACGAATTACGATTAATATAATTATTTACCTCTTAATAATGCATTTATAGTATAATCCGATGGTTAAATATTGTTCTTATTCATGATTACTAATATAATTATGGTTTATTGCATTTTATACACTCTTTATTTTTGATTTTTATAAAAAATATATCTCTTATTTCATAATTGCAATTTATACCCCTTATATTTCATTTTGTGGCAAAATATACCCAAATTCCTTTGATGACGTCATTATCTGTTTGATGACGTCATCAATTTGGGTATATTTTGTTAAAAAAATAAAGCATATGGAATATAAATTGTAAAAAAAAAATGTTAACGACGTTGGGTATAAATTGCTAATTTTTGAAACAAATTGGGTATAATTTGCAAATTATGAAAGAAGATGCGTATTTTTTGCAAAAATCGAAAAGAAATGGGGGTATAAAATGTCAAAAATCCTAAATATAATTAATTATTTAATGCATAATTAAGTATATTTAAAATTTTAAACACCATTAATAAAGTGTATTTAAATATTTTTATTCAACATGCACACTAATTAATATATTGATGTGTATCACGACATCATCATTATTATCTAATACGCACAAAATTTCGTAAAAATAAAAAAGGCGGGATACTAATTCCGCCTAATGACACACACACACGTAAAAATTCAACATGCAATGCAAAACCCTAAAAGTCTGATCATCGAACGTCGTTTTGCTGCTGCTGTTCCCGTCCCAATCCAGCCGACGTCGACTGCGGGTTCCGTCTGACGGGACGTCATGTGACCGCCGAGTGCTTGATCGGTAGGGAAAGCCATTCCGCACGTCCCGCACGTGTGGGCAGCGTTATCACTGTTGATACGATTGCGCGATGTGTTTCTCTTACGATTGTACACTCTGACCTCGGCAGCGGCGGTGGAAGACGACGGGAGCTGATTCTCGAGACGGGTATAACTACGGAGGAGGATTAACGTTTCGGCGACCTCCAATTCGACGGGCGTCGGGAAGTCTGAAAGGTGGGAAGTGGTCATGACCTGATGAATCCTGTTGAAACTAGGCAATCAAAGGGTGTATAAATAGAATTAGTTTTACAGATAAAGATATATAGTTAGTTATTTCTAAATTATATATAATACACTATCTATCCATTAAGATATTATTGTTGGATACTAAAAAA
>KE529173.1:0-10354 GCA_000441915.1 Genlisea aurea | reverse complement strand
TTTTTTTTTTTTTTTTTTCTTTTTTTTCTTTTTTTCAAGTTGATTAATCCATGGACAGAAATAATTTACTAGTTGAATTTGTTTAGCGTATAGCAGATTCGTTGTCGCCAGCATAGCATTTGGAAACAGGAGAAGCTGTTCTTGTCCCCCGCCAGTGGATGAGCTCTCTCCAAGTATCATTATGAAGACCATTTTAAAGCATAAAAGTGGTGGTGGTTGATGCGGGAAGGGAAAAGGCAGAGAGAAAAAAATTTGAGAATCAGGATTCGGCCACGTAGTCAGAAAGCTGACCTGGGAAACGGTCTCCATCGCAGCAATAAAAAAATATTTTCTCAAGAGGTGACTTAAAATGCCGCCACATTGCCCCCTCCAGTAAGATATCCATCCCGTAACTCCGTGTATCGTCCTCCAGCCAGGGGTGAGGGGGGTTCCGCATTGATGAACTGAACCCGGTGATGTGTCTAAACTCCGTGACACAGAAATGGTATTTTAGGCACTGGATCAATCCTCTGACCCCGTCGCCGTTAAATAGCCTATAAAATATCCCTCACCCAGGTTCACAAAGAGTCAACAGCTGTGTTTGGTTTCAGGTCAGGGCCATGGCGTTGCTGATGAGAGAAATGACGACCATGGGCGGCACCTGTTTACTGGAGAAACGTTATTTTCACCCGATGGGCGCCGGAAGGAAACGGCGGCAGGCCGCCTCGTTCAGGTTCAAGACTCGCGGGGCCGTGGTGGCAGCGGCCATCGGCGAGGACTTGGAGCTGGTGAGAGCCGTCGCGGCAAGAGCGGCGGTGACGGCGAAGCCCACGGCGATAAGGGCGGTGGTGACCGTCAGGAACCGGAGGAAGGAGGAGTTGAAGGAGAAGTTCCTCAAGCATTTCGACGCATTGGCGGAGAACGTCGGCAGAAACGTCGTCCTTCAGCTAGTCAGCATTCACATTGATCCCAGTCAGTACATTTCTCATTCAGCAGTACGCATATTTCGAAAGCCAAAATAACTTACATGGTTTTGTTGATGTGATGATGATTCCCAGAAACGAAGGCTCCGGCGAAGAGCAACGAAGCGGCGCTGAGAGACTGGTCGAAGAAATCGACCCTCAAAACGGAGAGAGTGAATTACACGGCGGAATTCCTGGTGGACTCCAACTTCGGGATTCCAGGCGCGATCACGGTGGTGAACAAGCACCAGCAGGAGTTCTTCCTGGAGAGCATCACCGTCGAAGGATTCCCATCCGGCCCTCTGCATTTCCCCTGCAATTCTTGGGTTCAGACAAACAGAGACTACCCTGGGAAGAGAATTTTCTTCTCCAATCAGGTGATAAAAACGACATATGATCAATGAGGATAAATGCTCATCGAATCTAACCTCGCATTATATATATATATATATATATATATATATGTATTTGATCTTCCGACAGCCTTACCTTCCGCATGAAACGCCGGCAGGGATAGCTGCTCTGAGAGAGAGGGAGCTGAGAGATCTCAGAGGAGATGGCCATGGCGAGAGGAAGCTTTCCGATAGAATCTACGACTTCGATGCGTATAACGATCTCGGGAATCCGGATAAGGGCGTCGATTTCGCCAGGCCCTGTCTCGGCGGCGACAAAATCCCGTATCCGAGGCGATGTCGTACCGGGAGGCCCCCCACGGACACTGGTAGGTAAAAATTTTCTCCTGCTGTTGTATCTTCTGACTGTGACTGGTTGTTGCTGTTAAAACCAGTTTTGAATGCTGAGAGCCGAGTGGAGAAGCCAGCCCCGATGTACGTTCCCAGAGACGAACAATTCGAGGAGCCGAAGATGGAGACCTTCAAAACCGGCAGGCTGAAAGCGGTACTCCATAGCCTGATGCCTTCTCTGATGGTCAGCATCTCCTCTGCTGATCACAAGGATTTCAAGGGATTCTCAGACATCGATAGCCTCTACAGCGAAGGCCTCCTGCTCAATGGCATCCATAAAGAAATTCTCAGCAAGTTTCCGAAATTCTTTCGAAAAGGCAACCTTCTCAAGTATGACATTCCCAAGATACTGACGGGTGAGTATCGAAATCGAAACCGCTCAAATTCAGATTTCAGATGGGGTTGTTTTTACCTGCAATCTTCTTCTCTTGTTGAACAGGGGACAAGTATGCATGGGTGAGAGACGACGAATTCGCCCGACAAGCTGTGGCAGGTGTGAACCCTGTTAACATCGAGAGGCTTCAGGTTTTCCCACCAAAGAGTAAGCTTGATCCCGCGATTTACGGGAAACAGGAATCAGCTCTCAAGGAAGAACACATCGTCGGGAACCTGAATGGGATGACGGTCAATCAGGCGAGTCACTTTCTTCGTTACTGAAGAAATTTCATCATCGAAAATGGAAAGAAATCAATCATACTTACTTGTATGATGTGCTGCAGGCTTTGGAAGCTAAGAGGCTATTCATAATCGATCACCATGATGTATACCTTCCTTTCGTGGATAAGATAAACTCCCTCGATGGCAGAAAATCATATGCAACACGCACAGTATTCTTCTTGACTGATTCAGGCACACTGAAACCCATCGCCATTGAACTCAGCTTACCAGCAACATCTCCACGGTCAAGGTCGAAGCGAGTTATCACACCTCCGACGGACGCCACGACGTATTGGATCTGGCAATTAGCCAAAGCGCACGTCTGCGCCAACGACGCCGGCGTTCATCAGCTCGTAAATCACTGGTATGCACCCCACCGGCAGGAGATAGAGACCGTTTTTTCTTCTTCATAGAACGGCGATCGGAAGTTATTAACATCGTTGCGAAATTTTTCGTTCCAGGCTACGAACTCATGCGGCGATAGAACCCTTCGTATTGGCCGCGCACAGACAGTTGAGCGCGATGCACCCGATCTTCAAGCTCTTGGATCCGCACTTGAGGTATACACTGGAAATCAACGCTTTAGCTCGGCAGAGCCTGATCTCCGTCGACGGCGTCATCGAATCTTGCTTCTCCCCCGGTCGTTACTGTATGGAAATCTCCGCCGCTGCCTACAGGAACTCGTGGCGATTCGATCAGGAAGGCCTCCCCGCCGATCTCATCCGCAGGTACGCCTTTTCTCTTCGCAAACGACTGCGGCGGTAGTCACTAACGTGCGCGCCATGGCAGGGGGATGGCGGAACCGGACCCTAACGAGCCATACGGACTGAAGCTGGTAATGGCGGACTATCCCTACGCCAATGATGGGCTTATGATATGGGCCGCTATTGAGAAATGGGTCCAAAAATACGTGTCTTATTATTACACTAATTCGGCCCAGATCTGCAACGACAGGGAGCTCCAGGCCTGGTATGCGGAATCCATCAACACCGGCCACGCCGATCTCCGCCGCGCCCATTGGTGGCCGCCTCTCCTCACTCCCGACGACCTCGCCGCCGTCCTCACCACCGTCATCTGGCTGACCTCCGCTCAGCACGCCGCGCTCAATTTCGGACAGTATCCGTACGGAGGCTACGTCCCCAATCGGCCTCCGCTGATGCGGCGGCTGATACCCGACGAGAGCGACGCCGAGTACGCGATCCTGACCTCCGATCCGCAGAGGTATTTCTTGTCCTCCATGCCGAGCCTGATTCAGACGACGAAGTACATGGCGGTGGTGGACACGCTGTCGACGCACTCGCCGGACGAGGAATATCTAGGAGAGAGGCCGCATCAATCAATTTGGTCCGGCGATGCGAGAGCCGTAGAAGCGTTCTACGAATTCTCAGCCGAAATGAGACGGATCGAGAAGGAGATCGAGGCAAGGAATCGAGATCGGAATTTGAGGAATAGGTGCGGAGCAGGGGTGTTGCCGTACGAGTTACTTTCTCCTACCTCCGAGCCCGGAGTCACCTGCAGAGGTGTGCCCAACAGCATTTCCATATGATATGAAAATCCCCCACCATTTGTTTTCTCATGTATATATATATATATACAAGCAAGCTCAACTATGGGCTATGGCGGTAATGGTGTTTCTCCGATTGGGCCTCCTTATAACAAGCAATCTTCTTTGTCGTGGGCTAACGCCAAGGCCCGTATCGATCCGTTGGAGAATGCTGCTGAGAAACGCCTTCCGACGGAGCCGAGGGCAACGCCGTTGTTTCTCCGACGAATTCCGGCCGAGAATCTCTGAGTTGCCGAGAATCGATTCGTTGGTTGAGGGCTGCGATTACGAGCACTGGCTGATCGTGTTGCGTCCCCCAGATGCTTTCCCTGATCGGGAAGAGATTTCACAGCATTGCGTCGCTACTCTGGCGGAGGCTCTCGGGAGGTTGGTTGGTAGTCTGTCTGATTATTAACCCAAACATACATAGAAGATTTGGTGATTCCGCTGTTATTGTTTTTTTTTTTTCAATCTGGGCGAAGCCAGAAGGCAGCGAGAGAATCCATATACGCAGTTTCGACGAAATACTACTACGGTTTCAGCTGTAAAGTGGGAAGAGAGGTGGCTCACAGGATCGAATGTATGGTTTCTTCTAAAAAAAAAAACAATTCGATCCATATTCTTGTCTTGTTTCGGTTGATCATTATTGGAATGATGTTTAGCCATTCCCGGCGTGAAGTGGGTGTTGCCGGATTCTTTTTTGGGTGGTGAAGAGAGGGGCTATGGTGGTAAGACTGATTGATGCTATATCCTCCTATATGTGATGTGGGCTGTGACTGATCGCGATCCGTACCTTCTTTCTCAGGGGAGCCTTTCGTTGACGGAAGATTATGCAGTTACGACGATAAGTATCACGCCGATTGGATTGATCGGAGAAGATGAGAATGTGCGGGCGGTGGGCGGTGTTGTTATTTCTGAGTGTTTCCGGGGGTATTTTGGTCTTTCTGGGTTGTAGATTCTCTTTGCGGGAGGAAGGAGAAATTGGAGTTGGCTTCTAGATCCGTAGGATTTGCTTGTGACTTTGGTTTGCTTCTTTCTTCCCCCAGAATTTCAGGCTTCCTTTGAAGGGTTTTGATTCCCACACCGTCGATCTTCCGAGATATAGGAGGAGGTTTTACTTCTGGCCTGATTCATCGGCCGGAGCGATATCGAGAATTGGAGGAACGAATACCATGGGTGTTCCGACCATCGCGCTTTATGCGACATCGCCGAGCAGCGTCTGCGCCGCGTCTCACCAGATCGGCTTCCACGTGTCGTACGATTCAGATGTGAACGGACGTTCCGCGTCGTCCGCTGCATCTTCGTCCCCCTTGCAGAAACCTTCCGTCGGCGGCGGCCTCTCGTGCTTATTTCCCTCGCCGCAGGTTAGATCGGCGAGTTGTTCCATCGGAGGCGACGATTCCGGTTCCATATGGCACGATAAGTCGGAGGAATTAGGTTCTTCTCTTCGATTCTCTTCCTTAAGCTCGTCTTTCAAGCGAGAGCAAGGCCATCAGAGCCCCGTCTCCGTTCTTCAGGGCCTCGGCAGTGCAGTCGGATTCGGTTCTCGGACTTCGCCTCACATGAGATTGGATGCAGAATTCGTAAGATCCGGAACCGGTGGGCTGTTCAATGGATTCGTCAGGCATGCCTGTGTGGATTACAACAATTCTTCGAGTCATCTTCAGGACTTCGATTTGCCCTTCCCTTCAACCGCCCTGCCTCTTGATGATCTTACTTTCAATATGGATGATGAGTCCGTGGAACTGGAATCACCGGCCTATGCTAAGGATTTACTCCATAGCCTGCAATCTAAGCACACCATTTTCAAGGATTCTTTAGTCGTTAAAGCTTTTTATGCTGCCGAGAAGGCTCACAGAGGACAGGTACTCGTTTTAAAACTTCCATTGCTGTTTTTCACTGTAATGAGTGCCTTGAAAATCTTCTCCCATCATTGCAGAAGCGGGTCAGTGGCCATCCTTACTTGGATCACTGCGTTGAAACAGCAGTGTTGCTTGCAAATATCGGTTCGAATTCCACAGTGGTCGCTGCTGGCCTTTTACACGATACTGTCGACGACACTTTCTTCACTTTCGACATCATCTCCCAGTCATTTGGAGCTGAAGTTTCTGATTTAGTACAAGGGGTGAGATACTGAATTGAACTCCTCTTCCCTTTTCTGCGGAAGATCATGTGAAGAATATTTCCATCTTTCCTTCTTCAGGTCTCGAAGCTGAGCCAGTTGAGTAAGTTGGCAAGGGAAAACAACACTGCCAGTAAAACCACTGAAGCCGAAATGCTGCACACCATGTTCCTCGCCATGGCAGATGCGAGGGCGGTTTTAATCAAGCTAGCCGATCGGCTGCACAACATGATGACTCTGGATGTTTTACCGTTGATCAAACAACAACGGATCGCGAAGGAAACTTTGGAAATATTCGCTCCACTGGCCAGCAGACTAGGCATCTCCTTATGGAAGGAACAACTCGAAAACTTGTGCTTCAAGTATCTGTATCCGGATCATTACGAAGAACTATCTTCGAAGCTCCTCATCGAGTCCTGCGATGAGGTCGTCGTTAGTTCTTCTTTAGCGAAGCTTGAAGAAGCCCTGAAAGGTTCCGAAGTCGATTTTCACTGTCTTTGCGGCCGACATAAGAGCTTATACAGCATCTATTGCAAAATGCTGAAGTATGTTTGTTGCCTTTTTTTTTTTTTCCTTCTTCTTTTCGTTAGATGATTGTTGTAAAACGAATCCCCTTTTTGTCCTTCTCTTTTCTAGGAAGAAGCTGAGCATGGATGAGATCCACGACATCCACGGACTGAGGCTGATCGTTGAAAACGAGGAAGACTGTTACAAAGCATTGAAAGTTGTCCAGACTCTGTGGAATGAAGTCCCCGGAAGATTCAAGGACTACATTATCCATCCCAAGTTCAACGGGTATCAATCCCTGCATACAGTCGTGGAAAGCGAGGGCATGATTCCGCTCGAGGTTCAAATCCGGACGAAGGAGATGCATCTGCAGGCGGAGTACGGTTTCGCGGCTCACTGGCGATACAAGGAAGGTAGGAAGCATCCCTCGTTCATTCTGCAGATGGTGGAATGGGCCCGTTGGGTGATCAGCTGGCATTGCGAGAGAATCAGCAAAGAAGGGACGAGTTTCGTCGACACCGTGAAGCCGCCGCCGCCGCCGCCTTGCACATTCCCGACGCACTCTCGAGATTGCTCGTTTTCCCGCAAGGCCGATGACGACGGCAACGGGCCGATCTTCATCATCCTCCTAGACAAGGACAAGGTTCGATCTCTTTTTTCTATCGGGGACGGGACTGACGACAAGTATTTTGAAACTCACCCTTCTTTTTTGGTTGATCAGATGTCCGTACAGGAATTCCCGATGGGTTCGTCGATGATGGACCTGCTGGAAACGATGGGGCGAGGAAGCTGCATCGCGAAGGAGGAGCTTCGGCCGCAGGTGAATCACGAGGCGGTGGTGGATCCAGGGTGCAAACTGAGGATGGGGGACGTGGTGGAGTTAACTCCGGCCATTCCTTACAAGTCGCTCACGGTGTATCGGGAGGAAATACAGAGGATGTACGACAGGGGACTTCAATCGTCGTCGTCGTCGTCGTCTGTAGCGGCCACCGCCACGTAAAGAATCAATTCCAGGTGTCATCTGCTGTAAATAATGGTGGACGACTTAATATCATTTTATTAACACATACATACATGTTTTCGTAATTTTTAAATAAAACTAGGCTATATATATAATTGATGGAATTTGGAAAAAATAATAATAATAATAAATGGGCTTATCCGTCTGTCGTCTTCGTTATTATTGCTGGTGTGGGTGGGGTGGTAATTCATCAGTTCGGCTGTTGTTGTCCGGCTGTGCTACTTCATCAGTTCCAGCAACCTGTATAGTATATAAATAAGCAAGCTCACACAGATCCATATTCCTCCAATCTTCAAGACAACAACAACAACAACCTCGTTTTCCACAACCATGAACGACAAAGTTCACCCCTCGGCCAAGCCCCTCGCTGCGGCGGATGCCGGGCCCAAACCGTCTTTGCCTCCGCCCAACTCTCAGCTCTACAACGCCGGACGTCCACCTTACCGTCCGCAGCCTCCGCCGCGGAGGAGTCGCCGACGCGGGTGCCTGCGCCGGTGCTGTCTCTGGACGGCTCTCTCGATCTTCGCGATCGCCGTCCTGCTCGCGATCGCCGGCGGCCTCTTTTACCTCATCTACAGGCCTCGCCGTCCTTCGATCTCCGTCGACAGCCTCCAGCTCTCCGCATTCAACCTCACCGACACGGCGGTGGTATCGTCTTTCAACCTCTCGCTCTCCGCTCGGAACCCTAACTCCAGGATCTCCTTCATCTACGACGAAATCGCCGTCCGGCTCCGGTCCAGCGGCGTCGACGTCGCCGCCGGATCCATCCCCGGATTCACCCAAGCCGCGAAGGCCACGACGACACTGAGAGCCGCCGCAGCGAGCTCCAACAACGCCGACAGCACTGCCGTCTCGCAGTTGAAATCCAAACTGAAGACGACGGCGAATAATCTACAGCTACAGATCCAGCTGGATACCAAAATCCGGGCCAAAATCGGGCGGGCGAGGACGAAGAAGCTGGGAATCAGAGTCACCTGCGACGGAGCAAACATCGCAATCCCCTCCGGCAAAACAGCGACGTCCGCCGCCGCCATCTCCCACGTCAAATGCAAGCTGGATCCACGAGTGAAGATCATACGATGGGTGATGACCCTGTGAGCGAAAGCGAAATCTCTCCCTTTCAATGTCTTCTTTATTGCTCTCGATTCCTTGATTACATCCATTACCCCTTTATCGATTGTCGGCTATACAGCCTACAGGATTACTGGTAAACGAAGTCCGTCGTAGCTCAGTTGAACATCCATCCCTTCCATCTCTCTCAACTTCATCAGTTCTTCATTCGTTTTCTCGTGATCCATCAAATGCATCATTCCTTCACACAACAAAAACCTCAGATTCCCAAACCCCAGCCCAGCAACAACCTCAGATTCACATCACCCCCACCTGTGAAAAGTGTTCTTTTCGGCTTTATTTTCCTCATCTCTTCCAAAGCCTGTCATCAGAAAACAAGAACGGATAGCAATATGGAGATTAAAGGCCTCGCTTACTATTTAGCATTTACTAACCCTCGGGAGCCCGAAATGAGTCGACGAAGATCGATCAGGCCTCAGAGCATCCTGGGAAATTCAACAAAACTCGTCGGAAAATTCAGGAATCATTGCCAAAAGAAAACTTACCAGGATAAGGATATCGCAATTCTCGAGAAAGGGATAGGTTTCTTCTGGTATTTCACTAACATCACTGCACCAAAAGAAAAATCATATCATACGCAATAATAATAATAATAATACAATACAGTCTCTCTGAAGAAGATGCAGGGTACCACCTGATATAGCACACGTTGCCGAATCGATAACCGAAAGAACAATACCCACGACCGTGCCACACCGGCAGAGGAGTGAACTAACCAAATCCAGGGAAAGAAAACAAAACATAAAAGACAAGAAGACACTTGCAGAGTGAATGGTTGGTTCATTATCCTCCACCTCAACATCGTGGACGATGAATGGTTCATCTCGTATAATGTTGAATTGCAAAGTCGAAACTGCTGCACCCGGCAGGATCCCACTCGTATCGACCAAATAATAATGGGTTTTCTTCATCACCTGAAGAATTTCTCCATTTTGGGCTGGTGATATAAGTAATGAAAAGAAGAGGTAGGAAAGATGTGTTGAGAGACCTCAAAATCGCGTTGAGCCGTGTAGATTGGAATAGAAGGCTGAATGTTGTTGGTCCAATCTCGAAGATCATCCAGGCCTCCAATCGCATCAGCATGAGAGTGAGTGATAATAACCGCATCGATTGTTCTTATCCTGACAAAAAATAAGAGACCATCGATTGTTCTTAACACAAGTCTCTTCTTGCTCATCGATTGTTCGTATGCCAAAGAAGAGCAAGCAATAACTTTGCTTACCCATAAGTTGGGAACCATCTCAGCGCGCTATGATAGAAGAATCTGCAAAAGTTTTAAATCATATACAGAAATCTGGGCAGCAAAAACCAAAAAAATGCATACTTTCCCGCATCGATAAGAATGTTGCACTTTCCTCCATATGGCTTGGGAAGGCAAAGCAAGAGGCTCGTGTTAAGCCTGCGGTTCCTGTTTCCAGGAAGTGCAGCCTTGGAGCAAACCTGAGAAAGAAAACACACTGAATCAATCAATCCCTTCTTCTCAACCAATAACCAGAGGGGGGGCCGCACAGTGCATGTATTATGAGGATTCGTGAGGCAGCTGACGCGAGGAATCCCTTCGCTAGTCCCCGTACCCAAGAAAATAATTTCAGGCTGATCGATGGAGGAATCTGTGATTTGAGGATCAATTTGGGCATCTGCGAAAAATCACGATGCTTCATACATACAAAAAAAAAAAAAAAAAAAAAA
>KE529159.1:0-10534 GCA_000441915.1 Genlisea aurea | reverse complement strand
ATTATTATTATTATTATTATTATTATTACATAAATAATCAAACGCCGCAAATAATGTTTAATCTAACATAATTCCTATCAACCAATTGGCAATTACGTATGATCGAGCTCTTCAAATTGAGATTGAAGTTCCCTTCTGCAAACTGGACATTTCTATAAAATAAAAAATAAATAATTAAAAATAAAACAATATATATATATATATATTATATTCATCACAAATAATGTGTATTCATTACTTTGTCCTGGATGAGCCAGCGGTTAATACAATCAGCATGATAGCGATGCAAACATGGCAAAGCTATCAACTTCTCATTTCTTTTGAACTCGGAAAAACATATAACGCATCTGTGGATACAAAATTGGTGAATCAATTATTAAAATTAATTTACAAAAAAATTACTCCAATAAAAATATATATATATATGAGTAATTAATTACTCTTCTGGCTCTTTGTTTGGATCGGAAGAAGATCTTCCTTTGTATACGAAAGATGTGAGTTGAGATAATGTCTCTGGAGTCAACCCTCTATTATTAACGTTAAACCTTTCACCAAATGTGACCGAGTCCTAAAGCAAAAAATTATTATCTGTTGAAAATCGATTCTGAAAATCTGAAATAATAAAACAAAACTTGAAAAATATAGACGTGATTATTAATTAAAACTATTTAGTCATGAATGTTTAGTGAAATGATACCAAATTAGCAATCATAATGAAGAGGGGTTGTACCGTTTGCCCGAATATACTCATTAATTCACTGACCATTGCGCCCATTTCTCCAAAAACTGATTGTCCCGGTGGTTCGTACGATGAAGAAGAAGATGCTTCATCTGCCACAAACCACAAAAAACTATGAAATTATTAATTACCCTCTTGATTGAGACACTATTTGTCTAATTTCGGATTTTTAAAAAAAACACACATGTGATTACTTACCATATCTTTCTCTCTCAAGATTACTTCCTCCAACCTTGATAAAAACGGAGCATAATAAAACTTTTATAATCAATACTTGTGAAAGGATTGAGAATTGAGATATTATTGTGAAATGTAAATATTATATATACCACATGATCATCTCCGCCACCCATATTAAGTTGTTCATTCAACGCTCGGGCCAAGGCTTCATCGGAAGCGATTTGATGCTCGTCATCACGACGACTATTGTGGGTCGATTCCGCCGCACCTCCGCCTCTTAGTCGATTCTGCGATGGTTTTAAATCCCCACTAATTACATCATTCTCCTCGTTCTCCAAATGAACAAGGGCGCATGCCTACAACACGATGACACACAACATGATCTATCTAATTAATGGATTTTTCAATACTAATTTTGATTATTATTTTTAATTATTTTTTAAATTTTCATTTATAATTTTCAACACATTTTTATTCAGAATCACATATTTATATATGAAATCGTTTTTAAGTCTATAATTTTAATTATAAAAAATTGTGCATACACACCTGGATCACCATGAATTCAAAGTCACTAAGACCATCATATTGGGGGCAATTCTTGTTGAGATAAGCAGCTACTTCCGGCGATATCTTTTTCATATTGACCTGTCGTTTGTTTTATTATTATTGAAAATGAATGATTGGGAGATATTTATAGTGGGTTTTGAGATTTTCCTTTACATTTTAATGAGAATTGATTTTCCAATACTCCAATTTAATTCTAGCAATCTAAATGATATTGCATTCGATTTCTATCATTTTTCCTTTTATCGTACCAATAAAGCTAATAATTATGATAAATAATCATAAATAAAATAGATTTATAACAATTTTCGTCTATATTGTTTTCAATTTTTTGTTTTTAAAAATTCTCTTTTATTTCATAATTTATATCCCTCTTGTTTTAAAAAACGACAATTATGTCCATTCCGTTTGATGATGTCATCAATTTGTGATATATTTTGTTCAAAAAATAAAACATAAGGGACATGAATTGCAACGACAAACGTTAGTTTTTATGTTAGTTAATGGCGTTGGACATAAATTGTCGATTTTTAAAACAAATGGGATATAAATTATAATTATGAAAGAAAAGAGATATTTTTTTAAAAAATTTAAAAGAATATGGACGGAAATTATTAAAAACCGTAAATAAAATTGTAAAGATTGCAAATTAAAACTGAAAAATAATATATATGTTGATTCATCAGACTTCGAATTCCGGGCCGCACTGGGAAAACAGTGAGATTAAGAGACAAAAATCCGTAAACCTTTGACAAGACTTTTTCCGTATCAAACTTGGGTCAGCAAACCCAAGTATTATAATTGGGATAGGTGACCTCCCAATTATAATACCAGAAGGTTAAGCAAATCCAAACTCAGAGTGTACAATTGGGATGAGTGACCTCCTGGGAAGTTTGCTTCGGAAAATGTAAAACCGTGAGCGCGGGATGTGAACTTTAAGTGAGTCTCGCACCAAAGCGGACAATATTGTCAAAAGTGGACCGGGTTAGCCTAATCTATTCCCAACTTTCAATGTCTAAGGAAAGTTAACGAAAAAATTCTCTCAACAATATATATATATATATAGATGCCCGAATGATTAGTAGGATAGTAAAATCGAGGTTTTCGCAATGGATTACTTGAAATTGATTTCGATATTTATTAGATATTCTTATGTTCATTATAAAAATTTCATCGAATATCAAATCATGTGTCGTGGTCGGTGGACACAACACGTATTACATTTTATATAAATATTCGAGTAATATATATACATAAATTTCAATCACATATATGTCAATCATACGACACAAGCGTATTAGATCAAATATTTCAATGTCCTAACAAATACCATTTTATTTATTTATTTATTTAAAATGCAACATTTCGAGTTGGCATATAGTAATATTACAAGATAAATTAAAGAGTAAATTATTGGCATATGTAATGACATTATTATATGTAATCACAAATGTTGGAACTTGGGGGTTTTCCATGCTTCAAATCACCGCTCGACATCTTTTTGGCACACCGGACATTTCTGTATAACAAAAAAAGGAAAAATGTAAATGAGTTATGCACCCTAAACCAACCAACCAAAGCTGCTGACAATATTATTGAGAAAATTTTATACCTTATTATCTTTGAGCCATTTGGTGATACATTCCTCATGATACTGATGTAAACACGGCAGAGCTATGAGCTTATTCCCTTGTTCAAATTTCGAACAACATATAACGCATCTGCAAGTGCAACATACGATAATATTATCGCATCTGCATGTTTTTTTGTCATAAAGAAAATATATATATATATATACTCACTCCTCTGCATCTTTGTTTGCACCCCGTGCAGACCCCTTGAAGGTAAAAGGCTGAAATTGCGACATGGTTTCAACTGTAAGTCCTTTCTTCTCATTCCCCACAGAATCCCCCAGATTGGTCAGCTCCTGAAAACGTAATGAATAAAATCAAAAATTCTCGTCAAAAAAAAAAAAACAGTAATTCGAACCTCATAACTCATTCTGTCGGGATCGATATCCTGCACCCCTGTTGGTATGCTGCTACTACCCTACACAGTACAGCAATGAATTAGGGTTTCATCTTATGTATGATTCGAAAAGCCAAGTGATGGTGTACTGCTGTATGGGTGGGTGGGGTGTAGGATCCGGAGGGGAATGGTTCTCGGGATGTAGTTCCATAATCTTCCTCCAATCCCATTTCAGCCTGTAGAGCTCTCGCTAATGCCTCATCGTCTACATAAAACGGGCAATTTAGGACTCCATCCAACTCGAACTTCAAGCGTATGGTATCGAATTCATTACCGTCATAGTTGATGTCGATGTTGGAGAACTCGTCCTGGAGAGCTCTGGCCAGGGCTTCGTCGGAAGCACAGCTGGCCGCATCTCGTGACGAGTTAAAATTGGCGGACCCAAGATTCTGGTTTCCGGGATCACGGAAGAAGCTCGCCTATCAATCAAAATTAAGAGAAGAGATGTACGTACATGTGTCGAAAATGTATAACGCATACTAAATTTGTGACAACTTATATAGTCCCAACAATCTTCTAAAATTAAATGTAGGCATATTATATTGATCACGTTTTTCCAGGATATCGAAATACCTGAATCATCATAAGTTCTTCCTCGCCGAGATCAGCGTATTCCGGGCAATTTGCCTTGATGAAATCGGCTAACTCCGGTGAGATTCCCATCGTAAAATGATTTCGTCGTTGGAATTAATTATTACTTTTAAATCTTTTACCCTGCACTGCAATAATAACTGGTTAGGTTATGCTAACCAAGTATGACTAAAACTACCTATCAAATATTTTTTAACAATATAAACCAAATATTTGATTGACGGGTTAATTATAACCAAATATTTCATTAAACCAAATATTTCATTATTAAAACAAAATATATCTAACTAAAAATTATTGTATTAAAAATGCTCTTTGAGAGAGAATTTGTACCGATTTTCTGAGGTTGATGACTGGGAGGAGAAGACATATTGATGTGTGGTTTATATACTGGTTTTGAAATTTTCCAGTCATTTTTTTTAATATTTTAATAGTTAATATTATTTAAACTTAATTATTTAAATTGCCCTAAATATATTATCTCTGTTAATAATTCTTTGTCTGATTATGCCAAGAAAAGATAATTAACTCTATCCTTTGAATTACATTTTTCAAAGGATAGAGTCCCTTGTCTGTTTATTGCATTTTATACCCTCTTTCTTTTCGATTTTTGTAAAAAATACCTCTATTATTTAATAATTGCAATTTATACCCCGTATGTTTCATTTTGTGGCAAAATATACCCAATTCCGTTTGATAATGTCATTATCCGTTTTAATGACGTCATCAATTTGAGTTTATTTTGCCAAAAAATGAAATATAATGGGGTATAAATTGCAACGAAAAATGTTAATTTTTCCATTAGTTAACGACGTTGGGTATAAATTACTAATTTTTTAAACAAAATGGATATAAATTGCAATTATGAAAGAAGAAGTATATTTTTTTTTTGTAAAAATCGGAAATAAATATAGTATAAAATGCAAAATAAAACCCATTTTTCAATCTCAATGAATAACATTTTATGCATTTTTTTTTTTACAAAGTTCAGGGAATGCGTCCTATATATTTTATAATAATGTATATACTTATTTATTTATTTTATATGATAAACCCCCAAATATCACTCTAGATCGTTAATGTATAAACAATTGATAACGTTCGTTCGATGGTAGTGAGTGGGCTTTACAAATTACAATAATAAATGCAATAGCCATAAATAAATTGACCTATCCGAACCATGCATGACGAGAAGGTAATCGATCTCTCCACGTGTCAAGCAGTTGATTACGGCACAGGGACGACTTTGTCCCTTTCGTTCCATTTTTCTTGTCCGAATTAACATTTAGCAATGAAATGACAGTAAATATTATACTTTTTTTAAATTTTAAATTGTAAGGATCCATTTGCTATATTTGTAATAATAAATTAAAAATCGTATGTATAAATTAAATCATAAATTTCATCATCCAATATTTATTATATATGTTAGTAGTACATGGGTAGGTCACATACTAAAATGAACACGAAGATCTCATTGATGTTTTATGCAAGATTCTAGTTGACCTGCACACACACACACACACATATATATATATATATTAGTTGTTATTTAAATGCATTAATTGGACTTGTTTTGGAATATTTTTCTAAGAATTCCCACATTATTATAATTATTATTTTAATTTAAGAATACTCAAAATTTTATTTAAAAAAATAAAAAAAAATATAGAGTACACATCCACCGGCCCCAAACTATTAATTAAACAGTTAAGTTTGGTTGTTGAACTTGAAAAGTCACATGAATGATGATGGATATGCATCTAATATTTAGAATTTATGATTTTATTTCCATAGTCGACACTAAATAAATACATATATTTATGTGATATGAATTATATCGATTTATAAAAGAATTAATGTACCCAATTATTAATAATATTATTTTATTTAAATTTCCGGGAACGGTGCTGAGGTTTGGGGGGGAGGAAAAAAAATTGAATTAGAAGTTTCTGGGGAAGAATTTATCTACAAGTGGGGCCCAGGGATCCTGGACCACACAATTAATTATTCATAATCAATCATTTATACATTTCAAAAAAAAAAAAAAAATCAATCATTTTATATTGTACAGAAATATTCAGATTGTTTCATTGACTATATATATTTTTTGAAATTTTTTTTATAAGGAAACCGATTTAAAAAAGTAAATATATTATAGAGTTGAACTAGCTGTTGTCTACTCAATTACATTTTTATTGGGGTTTATTGTGCTACTGCTGTTTGGAATACAGATAAGCGTCAGTCAACAGGCCTATTAAGTGGGCATAAATAGAATACGGTACTAAATAATTAATTACACCACATCCATAATAATAGTAATAACTATAATAATATATATATATATATATATTTGATGAACAATAATATTATTATTATCATTCCCGGATTATTAACAAAAATATATATTTATTTTTTTTTACGTTTTTTGCAAAATATACATTTAATTTTTCAGAATTATAAATTATATAATTTTTATCATCAAAATTGAACAATTTATATTCATTCCGTTTGATAATGTCATCATCTGTTAATTTGACCTTATTATCATAAAGGATACATTTTGTTATAAAATGAAATATAAGGGGAGTATAAATTGCAACACCGTCAAATTATATTCCATTATTTTAACGTAGTTGATTATAATTTGTTTATTTATTTTTTTTATTTTTAAAAAATATATATTTGTAATTATGAAATAAATTGATATATTTTGTAAAAATTGAGAATAAATTGGTATAAACCTTACTATTCCCTTTATCTTGAATTTCAATCCTGAATTAATTTGCGCACGACATTGGATAGATGCATATACAATTTTACACTATATATATATATATACATAATTAATATTTTAATTATGTATTGTGTTTTAATTTTGCATTTAACTTTGCGACTTTTTTTGGGGGGGGGGGACGTTAATAATTTAAAATTATTTCTGGAATTATTGAGATGATGCAAAAACGAAAAACGGGGTAGAGTCGGGATTGGAATATTGGCTTTCAGAAAAGGACAAAATTATGTTATGCAAGAAACGTATTTACTATTATTCACACACTTCTCTCTCACACACTCCAAAGTTGACTTTGACTGTCTAACTCACTTTATATTTCTTCCCATGGCCGGAGGGGAGCTTCTGCGGCCGAGCTTCACACCACATTTCTTCTTCCTTAATCTTCTCTCTCTTCTTTTTCACTTTTGATTTACCACCAATCCCGACGACGAGATCTGAGTTTTCATTTACTTTTTTTTTTATTTCACCGGGGATCAGATGGCCGGAGACAGTCCCCGGTACCACTTCCCGGCGCGAAAGCCGTCGGCGTGGATCCCTCCAGTTATTTCCCTTCACATGAACCCGAGAAAAATCTGTTCTCTCTTGATCGTCTTCGTACTCTGTTCCATCAGTTACCTCTTCGGAGTCTGGCGCCACGGCGGTATAGGCCTAACTACCGCCGTCCGACCCTCCTGCGTGCCGACGACGGAAGGAAACGATCAACCTACTCAACAGCGATTGGATTTCTCCAGCCACCACTCCGCCGGCGACGGCGGCATCGAACTCGGCGTGCGGGCGCGGAAATCGTACCCGGCCTGCGACGTCAAATACAGCGAATACACCCCCTGTGAGGACACCACACGTTCGCTGAGATTCCCCAGAGAGAGACTGATATACAGGGAGCGGCACTGCCCCGCCGAGGACGAACGGGTCAAGTGCCGCATTCCGGCGCCGTCCGGATACAAAACGCCGTTCCGATGGCCGGCTAGTCGAGATCTGGCGTGGTACGCCAACGTACCGCACAAGGAGCTGACGGTGGAGAAAGCCGTGCAGAATTGGATCCGATTCGAAGGCGATCGGTTTAGATTTCCTGGGGGGGGAACGATGTTCCCTAATGGGGCCGATGCTTATATCGATGACATCGGAAAACTGATCAATCTCAGTGATGGGTCCATCAGAACCGCCATTGATACCGGGTGTGGGGTAAGTAAGTTTTAACCCTGCCCTGCAAAATAAATATTCATTTCATTTGGTAGCCGTAGCCTCAAACTAATTAGATCATGTTCTGGTTTGAATCAAAACCCTCCAACTAATGATTTAAAACAGATTCATTCATACCTTGTGGATCAGGGGGCTTTGCGTGTGCCTTCCAAATTTGGTAGCCACAGCTCCTGCTTTTCCTCCACACCCTTTTTTTGCTAAACAAGAAACATGCACATGGGTCTGGCTGGCATCGGAAAAAATGAACAATGTTTTTTTAACAATCAAATCCGAGAATCAAGAGTTTTTTTCTATGTTGTTGGGGATTGACAATTGACAATAAATAGTGTGTGTGCTGGTTGGTATTCGAAATAGGTAGCAAGCTGGGGAGCTTACCTTCTATCGAGGGACATCATCGCAATGTCGTTTGCGCCGCGAGATTCTCACGAAGCGCAGGTACAGTTCGCTTTGGAGCGAGGGGTTCCCGCACTCATCGGTGTCATCGCTTCCAAGAGATTGCCTTACCCTTCTCGTGCTTTCGACATGGCTCATTGCTCCCGCTGCCTCATTCCGTGGGGCCAACACGGTAGCCACCCACCCACCCTTTAGTAACTTACCCACCTACTACTTGTCAATGAAACGGAATAAGTAACCACCATAGTTGAATGTGCAAGATGGAGCGTACCTGATCGAGGTCGATCGGATTCTCAGGCCAGGCGGTTATTGGATCCTCTCTGGCCCCCCTATCCGTTGGAAGAAGTACTGGAGCGGGTGGGATCGGACAAAGGAGGATCTCAATGCGGAGCAGCTGCAAATCGAAAATGTTACCAACAGTTTGTGCTGGAAGAAATTGATCGAGAGGGACGATATCGCCATATGGCAGAAGCCGCTCAATCACATCAACTGCAAAAAGTATAAGAGAGTCAAGAAGAACGGCCCTCCTCTGTGTAGCACTGCATCTCACAATCCTGATCAAGCTTGGTGGGTTTTTTTTTTTCCAATCGATCAGATCAAATCAATGGAAGTTGTGATTTCGGTACTCCGTACAGGTACACCAACTTGGAAACATGCTTAACCCCATTACCTGAAGTGGAGTCTGCGGAGGATGTTGCCGGTGGCGAGGTTGAAAATTGGCCGAAACGAGCTACCGCTGTCCCACCACGGATAAGCAGGGGAACTGTAAATGGAATCACATCAGAAACATTTGAACAAGATCATAAGCTATGGAAAAGGAGAATCTCTTATTATAAAACAGTGAATAATCAGCTTGGACAGGCAGGAAGGTACAGAAATATACTCGACATGAATGCGTTTTTAGGGGGATTCGCAGCGAATTTGATAGAGGATCCACTTTGGGTTATGAACGTTGTACCTGTGGACGCAAAGATCAACACTCTAGGCATCATTTATGAACGAGGACTGATCGGAACTTACCAGAACTGGTACTCGTGAATTTTAGTAGTGCGATTTATTTTAATCTCAACAGGACTTTGATCCAACACTCGGTGTGCACTGCAGGTGCGAAGCAATGTCGACGTACCCTCGAACGTACGATCTGATCCATGCGGATTCAGTTTTCAGCCTCTACAAAAACAGGTAAATCGAATCAAAATCGAATCGGCGACAAGGACGGTAACCCCGATTTCCGCAGGTGCGAAATGGAAGATATAATGCTGGAAATGGATAGAATTCTCCGACCTGAGGGGAGTTTGATCATCAGAGACGACGTCGATGTACTCGTACAGGTGAAGAGAATCGCGGATGCCCTGAATTGGGATAACCAAATAGTCGACCACGAAGACGGACCGCTGGAGAGGGAGAAGCTTCTGTTCGCCGTGAAAACGTATTGGACGGCGCCGCCGTCCTCCGACCAGCAGTCATGAGGCTCCGATCCTGTCCTCCGACCAGCGTATCTTTCTTGCGGTTTATTGGCTCCCTCGCCTCCTGTCCTCTCATTTACAGATTTTTTTATTTTGTTTCGTTACATATTTACATGGTATAGGATAATGTTACTTGGGTTGTATGATGTATTATTACATACTGAATAATATTATTTATGATAATTCACTTGATATTAAATTATGATCCAATTAACGATCCAATTGTACTGGTACTAGTATTTGATTTGATAATATAATAAGTAGGTACTGGTAGGAGTAGAAAATTGAAAATAGATTTGAGAAGTTTCATCCCTCTAATTTCTCGTGCGTATCGACGGCGGGAAGAGGGATGGCGTCGCCGGAGGCTGATTCGGTGCGATCCCCATGGCGGCCGCAGCGCATCCTGTGGCAGTGCATTCTGTTTGATTTGGATTGCCTCTTCTCGTTGATCCAGCCTTTGATGTCCGGAATATCGTAATTCTGAGCGACATATGCTCCTCCGATCATCCCCGCAGCCATAGTGAAGCTGAATCCCAGGAAACCCATCTGCTCTCCACAAATCTGTTTCTCAGCTGC